>APFE031494181.1:2123-172327 GCA_000404065.3 Pinus taeda | reverse complement strand
TATTGAAATGTTATGGTTTTGGACCATGGTATTGGGGAAGGCCTAAGACTATAAAAGAGGAAGGAGATCTTGTGACAAATTACCATTTGAATTATTATTGAAGATCTAAAGAAGTGCTAGAGCTGGTATATTGGGTGGTGATGCAGATCGGGATCTGAAGGAAGGAGGAACCTTAGCGCAAAAGGAAGGATAAGTTCTATTCATGGGTCATAATCTTTAAGCCTGAATGATAGTATCTTTGTGGCGCTTGTTTGATATATAAGTCTGAAAATCTGGGTTAATTAGTGATTGAATATCTGGAAGAGTGTGTTGTCCTTTATAGATCTATACGCAGGTTTAGTGAAGCAAAAGCGTGTATACACGCAGTTTAGGTGAAGTGAAGCCGCGTATACGCAGGTTGTTCCATACGCAGATGCGTATGCACGCAAGTTATAGACTGTTGAAATAGCGTATATGCTTTAAGTGGTGATCTAGCTATTTCTTCTTATTGCTGCTGTGTTCTGGATTCCGTTGTGTGGTTTCTGGTACTGTGTTTTGGGTACAGCTGGCAGAGAAGTATCTACTTGATTTCAGATCTAGTTGGTGAAAAGGAGTTTGCTTGATGAATAATTTCTTGATGATTGTTTGATGGTCATGGAGCCAGTCTGAAAATTGATGAAACGTGGTCCCTGGAAGAAAGAGAAGGTTGTAGCCTTCTGTAGGCTAGCACCTATGTACTAGTATCTTGGCTAGTGCAAGAGCTAAGGGGGTTGTAGCTCCCTTCCAGAAGAAGCTGGAAAATGAGAGACAGTTGTATCTCTCTACAGGTTGCAGTCTGTGTACTGGTAAAGGACTGCACCAGTACATTGTAATCAGAAGTTTCTAATTTAAAGAAAGATAGAGACGAATTGCAGCAGGTGGTTTTCACCCACATTGGGTTTCCACCTTATATCTGGTGTTCTTGTGTGTGATTGTCTTTCTACACTGTTTTACTGTCTTTGGTTACTGGTTATTTGATGCTGCATCTCAGATTAACAAACATCATCTGAAAGTTTAAGTAAATTAAAAGTTTGCTCTGTATACGCGGTTTTACCTCTGAATAGTTGCGTATATATGGGGGTTGAATTAACTGAAGTGGCATATACAATTTGGTTTTTAAAAAGGATTATTTGACTTGATAATACTGATTCACCCCCCCCTCTCAGTATTATTTCCAACAGACCGACTCTAACATTGGCTCCAATGGGGATGGTAGCTCCTTAGAGGTGCGAAGAACTGCAAATCTTTGAGAGAGCAGACAATGCCTTCATCCATTGGGCAACGGATTCACAACATGAAAACTGACATTATACAGACTGAATCTGGCTCAAGGCTAAAACTAAAAACCATAATAAAATCAAACATGACTAAAACATAACGAACAAACTGGAAACATGCTCATATTTGAGATTATTCATCAAACCTACTCTAATTGTTATTTTCAACACCCAATCAAGTGAAATGGAACAACCAATGCAACCACGTAAGCATCCTGACTGGTATTTGATTTCTTCCCAAATGTTTTCTGATGCCCAGGAAAAGGGAAGAATCGAAAGGCAACTCCCATGGAAACTTGGAATCAAGTTGACTGCTGATAAACTTGCAAAGCATGAATTGACTGGATGACTTCAAGAATATTGCAAAATGATCTTCATAAACATCGTTATTGATTTCCATTAACACATTACTGCTCTGGTCCAAGTAATCTTCATAGCTAGATATTAATATTTTCCTCACATCTGCACTATCTTTCTTTGGTGATAGTAGCAAGCTGTCAAAAGGATCCAGAATTTCGTGAATAACCAAACTCTGTTGCTGATTCCAAACAGAACAAAAGTATCCTTTATCAATCTCCTCATATGACTGCAAACCTTGACATGGACTTTGTAATGAAAAATCAGTTAAACAAGACAATGAAGGCAAATTTTGAATAAGATTATTATCAACATTCTTATCTGGCACATGGTTAGCCAATGGGGTAGAAATTTTACAACAAACATCATCCAACACACGGGCAATAGGATCATCAGAAATTTGAGAAGACTGCTGTGATGTATCCATTAAAACTGTATGACATCTTATTGGCTGTTCATCTTTTTCTTTAGAGATATTACGAAGATTCTACCTCAAAAACTGAAATGATTTAAAACAAAATGGCATGGAATCATCTTGTATCATTTGATCACATGTGCTAGCTTCCATGTCTTCATCTGCAACTTAACAATCAATGGCATTCGGGGGCTGTAAATATGGATATGATAAGTCTTGAACAAGTTTTTCATTGCCCTCAAGATGGTCCAAAACAAGACTTGCTGACAATTGATTTTAGATTGCATGAAAGTTGTCTCTCATGAACTGAAATGAATCAAAACAAAAAGGCAAAGGTCCTTCACTTACTTCAAAATTTGCTTCAATATCCTCCTCACTGTCATAGATGATATGTGATGGCTGAATATTGTATTGGAGCTACTGAAAGTGAACTTCTTCCTCCCACAAACTAGTTGCTGATTTGTATACAAGATTAGCTTCTGTTTGGAGAACATAATCATCATCATGCTGATCAAACTGAGGAAAATCGTTAGTAAAAAACACATCATCAAGCATACATGTCATATCAATATATCTCTCTTCTCCAAGATGATCTACAAAACAATCATTATCAGACCTATGACAACTGGGATAAGAAAGAAAATGTTTTGGATCAACAACTTGTTCTTCTTCAATCAGCGAGCGATGGGATTGAACACTATACTCATTCCTTGTGATGATCCTTTGCATCATCTCTTCCACCGCACTTACCAAAATGTCAAGCTTTACCTCTAGAGATGTCGATTCCTCTGGATCTATGTTTTTTATCTCTTCTTCCTTCAACTTTACCCTTCAGATCAGCAAATGAGCCTCTACATCTACTGCACTATTCTGGATCTCTTCAAGTGTTGCAAGATTCCTTTCTCTCATCTGAAACTCCATTTCTGGATCAAAGGTACCCGGGTAGTGCAAGAGAGTGGATCCAGGAGGAGGTCTTATATTAACAGGCATTAAATAATAAACTTGGTTAAATCTAGCAGAAAATTGTTGTACTGTCTCCCATGGCAGTCTTTTCAGTTGGTTATACTCTTCTATAATCAAGGAAGGGTTTTTTCTAACCACCCACCTGTCGAGGAAAACTTTGACGAACATCTGGAAATTTGAGATGCTCGCATCAGGCAAGGTTTTGAACCAACTCTTGACTTTGCCTTGCAAAGAAAGAGAAAAAAGCCTAATACTGACATCCTCTTCATCAACTTCAAAAGGGTCAAGAAAGGAATCAAAATTCAATACATGTCTCTCAACAGTGATGTTGTCGCGTTCACCATCAAATCTTGGTATATATAGATCATGATTTTTAAGGAAAGAATGGGATATAGGAGGTAAAATCAAAGGCTTATATCGATCTGGAATTTTACAAGGTAGATGGGGTATGCACAGAGGCTATAGAATTAGTCTTGGTCTCATGGGGCTCATCAGTTTTAAGACGGTCATCACAAGATTCAAAAGAAAGGTCTTGATCAAGCTCAAGGGCATCTAAATATTTGGTATTTAAAATCTTCAAAGGGAAGGAATCAAATGAAGGCCGAGGATCTCTTATCAAATACAGTACACTTTACAAAGCCTTCTTGACATTCTCGGGAAAAGAGAAGAAATAATTTATAATGAAGAACAAAATGTCTTGGATTAAATTCCAACTTGAATACCTGATCTTTCCATATTTTCCTTTCATGTTTTTGCTGGTCGGGTTCATCCTCCAGTGGAGTCTTTGGATCTGATCTCAAAAATGAATTGGAATCACCAGGTGAATGTTTTCAGCCTTTTTGTGTCTGATCGTTGTTCACCATCAACCATCAGATCTGAACTTGATACATGTACTGGGTGATCATTTTAGATTAGATGTTCAGTTTATAAACTAGACCGAAGATTTACTGAAGTAGCTTTTATCTACTTTCGCTAATGCAAAGCAAGAGCATTTCGAAGGCTACCTCGCTAACTTTAGGCTCCGTCTGTAGTCTAGAAAGCCAAAAAATGAAAATAAACTTTCTTCCCCAGTATAGTTGCCACTATGTTAGAGCCTAGATTTACCTCATGATGAAAAGGTAAGATTCTAGGTCCACATCAAAGCACGCTCAGCCTCGTAGCTAGCCCTACGAGGACAGGAGAGGGCTCTCTCCGGGTCAATCTCAGCAAAGGATAATCGATGGGGCTTGAGATGACTGAAATAAAAACTAATTTTAGGCTAGGTATGAAGTGCAAGGATTTCAATTGATTGTTTTGGGGGTTTTGTTGGAAAATGGGAAAGACAAATTTGGGTCCGGGGATGAGGCCAAATTTTTTCAGAGCTCAGGTTGGGGCAAGGTAGGCAGTAGTTTTGATGCTTTAGATTAAATGAATGGATAGAAAGGACTGTTGAGGAGCTGAAGAGGGAAAGAGGCTATCAAGAATCCTCTTCAAACTGAAGAAAACAATGAGAATTAAACAAAACTAAAAGGCAAAGCACGACAAACTCATGAATTCTACCTTTGTCACTCAAATTTGTTTAATTTAAAAAGAAAATAGAAGGGAAATGAAATACATAAAAATCAATGAACTTACAGTTCCATGAAGAAAAACACCATCAAAACATAGTGCCACATGGATCCCAACAAGGCTGCAAAACCCTGGTCTTTCCTTTGCCAAAAATGCAGAAATCAAATGTACAATGAAGTGCCAAGCAATCCCAAGTGTCCAACCATGAAAATGACTTAGAAATTACATAATATAGACAAGCCAAATCCATTCCCTTGCCCCTAGGGGTAGAGCTCATCATTCTAGGAGCTGTTTCAACCAATTCTAAACAAGGCACTGAAATCTAAGCAATCAAACAACTTGCCTCTATATGGAAGGAAACTTATTCATTCATTTAATTTTCACTTTTTAGTGAATGAATCCTATAGAACAAGTAAATATGTGCCAATATTACATCATGGTCAATAGTTACATCAAAAAGTAAAACTGGTCCAAACTAGGTGAATTTCTAAGCTACTGAGTGAAAAATAGCAAAAATCCTCTATGCGCCGCGTCCAAATTCTCTATGTGTCGTGCCTCCTGCCCAGTGCGCCGTGCCTAGCAATTTAATGCATTTTTTGCCCAATTTCTCACTTGATTTCCCTGCCTTGCTTCTCTTTTACAAATGAACTTTTCAAATGAAGGAATTGCTTATAAACAAAGAGCCTTTGAGATTTTAGCTCATGAAACCCACTTTCGTAATGTTTGCAAAACTTTTGGCACTTTCACTTTTTAATACAAACTCTGATTTTGTTTCCATTTGATTTTTTGAATTGATGATGAATCTCTTTATATATTCTGCAGGGATGGATTTCATTGGATTTGGCAAAGGCGACCAGGACTGCACCTGAAGGACTTTACAATTGAAACAACTTTGGAAATCACATGATATTTATTACAAAAGACAAAATTTGATGATTTTTCTTCAAAATAGAGTTTTGAAGAAAAGTCATGATCGAGCATTATTACGATAAAATTTTGCAATGAAAACTTATTTCAAACCTCCCTCATGTGCCTGTGGACATTATTAGACTTTTTGAAGACGAAACCCTAAACCTAATGGCTAAAATGACCCTTTTGCCGACCAAGAGACCAAATAGGACTGTAAATGACTTTAAAATTGATTTTGATGAATAGACATAGACCAACAGGTACATGAAATGAGGGGCATGAGTGACAAAACCCTTTCATCAGAAGACCGATGCTCCTAATGAAATGCAAATGATTGAAGTGAATGAGACACCTAAAAATGAAATGCAACAAAAGAGATTTTGATCTCTGATGGAGGGCTGAAGAGACCGACTCTAACATACCAAAGAAGCATGGTTGAGGTTGAGCTGAGTTGGAGTGGAAGAGATTTCACATGCACTTTTCTTTTTGGATTTCCCTTTTGGGGCCATACTGGTAGACAGAAGGAAAAGAATGTTGGCAACGGACTGGGTGAATAAGAAAAGTGTTGTAGAAATCGTTTACTTGTGAATAGAAGAAAAAGTTAGAGAAAAGTAACAAAAAGGAATGAATAGGTTTATTTATAATATGTTGGGAAAGGGGTAACATTTTAATTCATACTTGTAGTTGCTTTAATGCATAGGAACAAAGCCATAATTGTTGATAACAACAGGTATGATAACAAGGCAGTGAGTGTGTGATGTGGCAAAGGATATGTCGAATAGGCAATGGGTATGTGATGTGGTAGCTTGGGATTGGTTGAGGGATAATGATTAAGGCATGGGACGAAAAATTCATTGGCAGAGGGGAAACTGCAAGCAGTTTTCCGGGGGGGATTGCGAGTGGTTTGTGGTTTTTAGCGAGGGGGGGTGCAGAGTGATATGTTGGTGACACGTAAGGTTGGGGCATCCACCATGGAAACCTCTTTATGGACCCCTCCCCATCGTGTTCGCGAGAAATGGTCGAGGGGGGTGCGAAATATCTCCCTGTTGTTGATCCGGGCAGGAAGCAGATCAACCGTTGAAACATGCGCCCTTGTTATTAAAAGTCGACAATACCTTGTTTTTCATTTATTGACTTGGGTCTAATAAAATATGTGCTTTATAACACAATTTCTAGTGTTAAAGGTTTATAATCAAATAATTAATCCCGATTAAGGAATTAATCATAAATTAACAAAATTTAACATTTTTCTAATGTGGTGCATTTATACTAGCAAACTTTGCATTTATTTTTTTATGAAAATGAAGCCTTTATTTTCTTTTTGCTTCCCTAAAATTTTATTTTCCTTTTTCCTTCCTTCTTTAGGGAAGCTAACTCCTATCATTTTATTGATATGGATGCCTAAAAAATATAGAATTGTCCTAACATTTGAATTTTTCTTTCATTTGCATCCATATCCTAACTTAACATTTTGAATTTATTTTTGACTAATATTCTAGCTTATCAAAACCAAATAATGTTACAATAGTCACCACATGCATTTGCAATGCATATGGTAATGTTGAGTTGTAAAGCATAGATTGAAGGTGGAAAAATTCAAATTTGGTGGTTGGAAGTTATATGGCTAAGTGAAGCAAAAATATAAGGAGGAGATTGAATGTTGACTTGGATGTAACCACCCAAAACCACATTTACCCACTTTTACGACCTCCCTAGGCAAACATGAGTTTAGTGTTACGATGACATGCCCAACCTCTAAGTTCTTGTTATGGAAGTTGGGTCTACTAACTGGAAACATATTGCCATTCCTCAAGGAAACTAGATCACCTAGGTGTCTAATGAAACCAATGGTTATCAATCCCTAAGTTGGAGATTATTTTTCTCAAGATTTACACCCCAACCACGGGCATGCCACACTGTGCATACGGTTGAAAGGCTCCAACCACACTTATAAGCCTTGTTGCATGCGGTTATAACTGAATTTCTCTAATTCAGAGGGTGTGGTGGAAAGATCTATGCCACTTTTTAAGGACTAGTCTACATGCCACTACCAAGATCAACACAAATATTTCTACAATCAGATCTAAGATCATAATAATTCTAATTTTTTTTACTAAGGCTAGATCTTGCTAAAAACATACAAGTAACATGATAAACGTTTTGTCAAACATATGGTAAACATAAAATCTATAGGTCATGAATGCATATCTGATCATCATCTCAATTACTTCACAAATGAATCAGTAAGAAGGATCCCTACCCACTAAGGATAGTTTCAAAAACACTTGTTAGCCCATGCATTCATTCATTAACTTATCAAACCGTAGGAAAGATCCATAGTAATAGCATATCAATTAACCATGTTTATAACCAAAATATAACCAAAATAAATCCATGTAAAACCAACCATAAGAAAAACATAATAAAAATTACATGTTCTCATCGATCACAATAACAAAGTATCTCATATTAATCATATGCAAAGCCAACCATGTTAGGGACTTCCACGTACCACCCGATCATAGACTGGGTTGAACCAAATCTCTCTTTAAACCAATCACCCCTGTGTCATATTCCAAGCATGAATGTGGGATCATATGGATTAAACCAAAATAGAACCAACCAGGGCTTCCAGAGGCCAAACCACCACAACCCTCAACCACGACGATTTCACCTAAACTGGTCTAGGAATACCTAACATCAACACAATATTGGATGCCTGCAAGTTACTCCTTCACCAGATCCAAAGGAATTTCATGTCTCTACCCATCTATCAATAGTTCCATGAGAAATCCCATCTCCACCCTTGACCCTTGAGAATTTTCCCAAGACCACCTCAACAAGAATCCAAGTCTACCGACCATGCAAATATTAATGAACATAAAGAACCCACTACACCATGGCTATCTGAGAAATGGAAAGGAAAGCAAGAAACCACTATCAATCTAGGAAAAACTCATACTAATGACAACAAAACAACCAAATAACCACATGCATATACCATGCATCCAAATCTCAACAAGGAAATTACACATGCAACTTGTTACCTGCAATGTACACCTGTTGTAGTTGTTGATCCAACTTCTCCTTGTGAACCATTTCTTTCCTTTGCTTGCTTAAGATTATTATCAACATTCTTATCTGGCACATGGTTAGCCAATGGGGAAGAACTTTTACAACAAACATCATCCAACACACGGGCAATAGGATCATCAAAAATTTGAGAAGACTATTGTGATGTATCCATTAAAACTGTATGACATCTTACTGGTTGTTCATCTTTTTCTTTAGATATATTACGAAGATTCTACCTCAAAAACTGAAATGATTCAAAACAAAATGGTATGGAATCATCTTGTATCATTTGATCACATGTGCTAGCTTCCATTTATTCATCTGCAACTTAACAATCAATGGCATTCGGGGGCTGTAAATCTGGATATGAGAAGTCTTGAACAAGTTTTTCATTTCCCTCAAGATGGTCCAAATCAAGACTTGCAGACAATTGATTTCAGATTGCATGAAAGTTGTCTCTAATGAACTGAAATGAATCAAAACAGAAAGGCAAAGGTCCTTCACTTACTTCAAAATTTTCTTCACTATCCTCCTCACTGTCATAGCTAATATGTGATGGCTGAATATTGTATTGGAGCTACTGAAAGTGAACTTTTTCCTCCCACAAACTAGCTGCTGATTTGTCTGCAAGATTAGCTTCTGTTTGGAGAACATAATCATCATCATACTGATCAAACTGAGGAAAATCGTCAGTATAAAACACATCATCAAGCATACATGTCATATCAATAGATCTCTCTTCTCCAAGATGATCTATAAAACAATCATTATCAGACCTATGAAAACTGGGATAAGAAAGAAAATGTTTTGAATCAACAACATTTTCTTCTTCAATCAGCGAGCGATGGACTTGAACACTATATTCATTCCTTGTGATGATCCTTTGCATCATCTCTTCCACTACACTTACCAAAACGTCAAGCTTCACCTCTAGAGATGTCGATTCCTCCGGATCTATGTTTTTTTATCTCTTCTTCCTTCAACTTTTCCCTTTGGATCAACAAATGAGCCTCTACATCTATTGCACTATTCTGGATCTCTTCAAGTGTTGCAAGATTCCTTTCTCTCAGCTGAAACTCCATTTCTGGATCAAAGGTACCCGGGTAGTGCAAGAGAGCAGATCCAGGAGGAGGTATTATATTAACAGGCAACGAATAATAAACTTGGTTAAATCTGGCAGAAAATTGTTGTACTATCTCCCATGGTAGTCTTTTCAGCTGGTTATACTCTTCTATAATCAAGAAAGGGTTTTGTCTAACCACCCACCTGTCGAGGAAAACTTTGACGAACATCTGGAAATTTGAGATGCTTGCATCAGGCAAGGTTTTGAACCAACTCTTGACTTTGCCTTGCAAAGAAAGAGCAAAAAGCCTAATACTGACATCCTCTTCATCAACTTCAAAAAGGTCAAGAAAGGACTCAAAATTCAATACATGTCTCTCAGCAGTGATGTTCTCGCGTTCACCATCAAATCTTGGTAGATATAGATCATGATTTTTAGGGAAAGCATGGGATATAGGAGGTAAAATCAAAGGCTTGTATCAATCTGGCATTTTACAAGGTAGATGGGGTACGCACAGAAGCTATAGAATTAGTCTTGGTCTCATGGGGCTCATCAGTTTTAAGACGGTCATCACAAGATTCAGAAGAAAGGTCTTGATCAAGCTCAAGGGAATCCAAATCTTTGGTATTTACAATATTCAAAGGGAAGGAAGCAAATGCAGGCCGAGGATCTCTTCTCAAATACAGTACACTTTGCAAAGCCTTCTTGACATTCTCGGTAAAAGAGAAGAAATAATTTATAATGAAGAACAAAATGTCTTGGATGGAATTCCAACTTGAATACCTGATCTATCCATATTGTCCTTTCATGTTTTTGCTGGTCGAGTTCATCCTCCAGTGGAGTCTTTGGATCCGATCTCGAAAATGATTTGGAATCACCAAGTGAATGTTTTCAGCCTTGCTGTGTCCGATCGTTGCTCACCATAAACCATCAGATATGAACTTGATACATGTACTGGGGTGATCGTTTTAGATCAGATGTTCAATTTATAAACTAGACCGGAGATTGACTGAAGTAGCTTTTATCTACTTTCGCTAATGCAAAGCAAGAGTGTTTCGAAGGCTACCTAGCTAACTTTAGGATTTGTCTGTATTCTACAAAGCCAAACAATGAAATTAAACTTTCTTCCTCAGTATAGTTGCCACTATGTTAGAGCCTAGATTTACCTCAGGCTGAAAAGGTAAGATTCTAGGTCCACATCAAACCACGCTCAACCTCATAGCTAGCCCTACAAGGACAGGAGAGGGCTCTCTCCGGGTCAATCTCAGCAAAGGATAATTTACGGGGCTTGAGATGACTGAAATAACAACTAATTTTAGGCTAGGTATGAAGTGCAAGGGTTTGACTTGATTGTTTTGGGGGTTTTGTTGGAAAAAGGGAAAGGCAAATTTGGGTCCGGGGACGAGGCCAAATTTTTTCAGAGTTCAGGTTGGGGCAAGGTAGGCAGTATTTTTGATGCTTTATATTAAATGAATGGATAGAAAGGACTATTGAGGAGCTGAAGACGGCAAGAGGCTATCAAGAATCGTCTTCAAACTGAAGAAAACATTGAGAACTAAACAAAACTAAAAGGCAAAGCACGACAAACTCATGAATTCTACCTCTATCACTCAAATTTGTTTGATTTAAAAAGAAAAGAGAAGGGAAATGGCATACATAAAAATCAATAAACTTACAATTTCATGAAGAAAAACACCATCAAAACATAGTGCCACATGGATCCCAACAAGTGCTACAAAACCCTGGTCTTTCCTTTTCCAAAAATGCAGAAATCAAATGTACAATGAAGTGCCAAGCAATCCCAAGTGTCCAACCATAAAAATGACTTAGAAATTACATAATATAGACAAGCCAAACCCATTCCGTTGCCCCTAGGGGTCGAGGTCATCATTCTAGGAGTTGTTTCAACCAATTCTAAACAAGGCACTGAAATCTAGGCAATCAAACAACTTGCCTCTATATGGAAGGAAACTGACTCATTCATTTAATTTTCACTTTTTAGTGAATGAATCCTATAGAACAAGTAAATATGTGCCAATATTACATCATGGTCATCAAATTACATCATGGTAGATCAATATTTACATCAAAAAGTAAAACTGGTCCAAACTAGGCGAATTTCTAAGCTACTGAGTGAAAAATAGGCAAAAATCCTCTATGCGCCACGCCCAAATTCTCTATGTGTCGTGCCTCCTGCCCAGTGCGCCACACCTAGCAATTTAATGCGTTTTTCGCCCATTTTCTCACTTGATTGCCCTGCCTTGCTTCTCTTTTACAAATGATCTTTTCAAATGAAGGAATTGCTTATAAACAAAGAGCCTTTGAGATTTTAGCTCATGAAACCCACTTTCATAATGTTTGCAGAAATTTTGGCACTTTCACTTTTTAATACAAACTCTGATTTTGTTTCCATTTGATTTTTTGAACTGATGATGAATCTCTTTGTCTATTCTGCAACGATGGATGTGATTGGATTTGGCAAAGGCGACCAGGACTGCACCTGAAGGACTTTACAATTGAAACAACTTTGAAAATCACATGATATTTATTACAAAAGACGAAATTTGATGATTTTTCTTCAAAACAGAGTTTTGAAGAAAAGTCATGATCGAGCATTATTACGATAAAATTTTGCAATGAAAACTTATTTCAAACCTCCCTCATGTGCCTGTGGACATTATTATACTTTTTGAAGACGAAACCTTAAACCTAATGACTAAAATGACCCTTTTGCCGACCAAGAGACCAAATATGACTGTGAATGACTTTAAAATTGATTTTGATGAATAGACACAAACTAACAGGTACATGACATGAGGGGCATGAGTGAAAAATCCCTTTCATCAGAAGACCGATGCTCCTAATGGAATGCAAATGACTGAAGTGAATGAGACACCTAAAAATGAAATGCAACAAAAGAGATTTTGATCTATTATGGAGGAGTGAAGAGACCGACTCTAACATACCAAAGAAGCATGGTTGAGGTTGAGCTGAGTTGGAGTGGAAGAGCTTTCGTATGCACTTTGCTTTTTGGATTTCCCTTTTGGGGCCATACTGGTAGACAGAAGGAAAAATAATGTTGGCAATGGACTGGGCGAATAAGAAAAGTGTTGTAGAAATCGTTTACTTGTGAATAGCAGAAAAAGTTAGAGAAAATTAACAAAAAGGAAGGAATAGGTTTATTTATAATATTTCAGGAAAGGGGTAACAATTTAATTCATAACTGTAGTTGCTTTAATGCATAGGAACAAAGCTATAATTGTTGATTACAACAGGTATGATAACAAGGCAGTGAGTGTGTGATGTGGCAAAGGATATGTCGAATAGGCAATGGGTATGTGATGTGGTAGCTTGGGATTGGTTGAGGGATAACGATTAAGGCATGGGATGAAAAATTCGTTGGTAGAGGGGAAACTACAAGCAGTTTTCCGGGGGGGATTGCGAGTGGTTTGTGGTTTTTAGCGGGGGGGGGGCAGGGGGGGTGGTGCAGAGTGATATGTTTAGTGACACGTAAGGGTTGGGGCGTCCACCATGAAAAGCTCTTTGTGGACCCCTCCCCATCGTGTTAGCGAGAAATAGCTGAGGGGGTGCGAAATATCTCCCTGTCGTTGATCCCGGCGGGAAGCAGATCAACCATTGAAACATGTGCCCTTGTTATTAAAAGTCGACAATACCTTCTTTTTCGTTTATTTCCTTGGATCTAATAAAATATGTGATTTATAACACAATTTCTAGTGCCAAAGGTTTATAATCAAATAATTAATCCCGATTAAGGAATTAATCATAAATTAACAAAATTTAACATTTCTCTAATGTGGTGCATTTATACTAGCAAACTTTGCATTTAATTTTTTATGAAAATGAAGCCTTTGTTTTCTTTTTGCTTCCTTAAAATTTTATTTTCCTTTTGCATTCTTTCTTTAGGGAAGCTAACTCCTATCATTTTATTGATATGGATGCCTATAAAATACAGAATTGTCCTAACATTTGAATTTTTCTTTCTTTTGCATCCATATCCTAACTTAACATTTTGAATTTATTTTTGACTAATATTCTAGCTTATCAAAACCAAATAATGTTACAATAGTCACCACATGCATTTGCAATGCATATGGTAATGTTGAGTTGTAAAGCATAGATTGAAGGTGGAAAAATTCAAATTTGGTGGTTGGAAGTTATATGGCTAAGTGAAGCAAAAATATAAGGAGGAGATTGAATGTTGACTTGGATGTAACCACCCAAAACCACATTTACCCACTTTTACGACCTCCCTAGGCAAACATGAGTTGAGTGTTACGATGACATGCCCAACCTCTAAGTTCTTGTTATGGAAGTTGGGTCTAATAACTGGAAACATATTTCCATTCCTCAAGGAAACTAGATCACCCAGGTGTCTAATGAAACCAATGGTTATCAATCCCTAAGTTGGAGATTATTTTTCTCAAGCTTTATACCCCAACCACGGGCATGCCACACTGTGCATACGGTTGAAAGGCTCCAACCACACTTATAAGCCTTCCTGCATGTGGTTATAACTGAATTTCTCTAATTCAGAGGGTGTGGTGGAAATATCTATGCCACTTTTTAAGGACTAGCCTACATGCCACTATCAAGATCAACACAAATATTTCTACAATAAGATCTAAGATCATAATAAGTCTAAAAAATAAATACTAAGGCTAGATCTTGCTAAAAACATACAAGTAACATGATAAACGTTTTGTCAAACATATGGTAAACATAGAATCTATAGGTCATGAATGCATATATGATCATCATCTCAATTAGTTCACAAATGAATCAGTAAGAAGGATCCATACCCACTAAGGATAGTTTCAAAAACACTTGTTAGCCCATGCATTCATTCATTAACTTATCAAATCATAGGAAAGATCCATAGTAAGAGCATATCAATTAACCATGTTTATAACCAAAATATAAACAAAATAAATCCATGTAAAACCAACCATAATAAAAACATAATAAACATTACATGTTCTCATCAATCACAATAACAAAGTATCTCATATTAATCATATGCAAAGCCAACCATGTTAGGGACTTCCACGTACCACCCGACCATAGACTGGGTTGAACCAATTCTCTCTTTAAACCAATCACCCCTGTGTCATATTCCAAGCATGAATGTGGGATCATATGGATTAAACCAAAATAGAACCAACTAGGGCTTCCAGAGGCCAAACCACCATAACCCTCAACCACGACGATTTCACCTAAACTGATCTAGAAATACTTAACATCAACACAATCTTGGATGCCTCCAAGTTACTCCTTCACCAGATCCAAAGGAATTTCATGTCTCTACCCATCTATCAATAGTTCCATGAGAAAGCCCATCTCCACCCTTGACCCTTGAGAATTTTCCCAAGACCACCTCATCCAGAATCCAAGTCTACCGACCATGCAAATATTAATCAACATAAAGAACGCACTCCGCCATGGCTATCTGAGAAATGGAAAGGAAAGCAAGAAACCACTATCAATATAGGAAAAACTCATACTAATGACACAAAAATAACCAAATAACCACATGCATATACCATGCATCCAAATCTCAACAAGGAAATTACACATGCAACTTGTTACCTGCAATGTACATCTGTTGTAGTTGTTGATCCAACTTCTCCTTGTGCACCATTTCTTTCCTTTTCTTGCTTGCTGTCTCCTCTTGTAGCTCTCTCTTTCTCTCTTTCTCTCTCTCTCCCTATGAAATTGATTCATAGCTAAAACAAACAAAAAATTGTGAACTATTTCTCTAATTCCCTTTTATCATTGATATCTAATCTCTTCCTTTCCTTTTCCTTTTTTGTTCATTTTCCTTCATTTTCTCTCTAATTTCCTTTTCATGCATACTTGTGTCTCTTCATATTCCTTTTCTCTTATTTTCCTTTATTTCCTTAATTAAATTCCATTTCTTGCCTCTTTTCCTTTGCCAATTTCCATAGCCATTATTAAACCACAAGTGATGTCCACTATAATGTTTACATGATGTTAGGTTCCTATAATCTATAGGATCTCAAGGTGATTGAGTATTTCGCAGTTTGCAAATTTCAAATTGTTCATAGATTCCAATATTCAATTGATTTCACAAAAAAAAAGAGAAAAGAAAAGAAATGAAAAGAGGGTATATAAAAAGAAGAAAAAAAACAAAAGAGAAAAAAAGAGAGAAGGAAAAAAAGAAAAACCAAAATGTTTTTCAAATCATACAGTCTAAGCATGTTTGAACTAATTTCAATTTTTGTTGATAAGTTAGAAATTAAAGATCTACCAAACAGTTTAATCTTGGAAAATCAGTAGCTAGGTAGAAATAAAATTGGTTCAACTGTTTAATCTGGACCAAGGGGAGAAATAAGTGATAGAGTAGGTTAGAATTTAAAAGAAAAAAAGAGATAAAAAGGAAAGGGTCTACAAGTTCAAGTGCACCTTGCAAAAGAAAATGAAAAATAAAAAATGCTATACTAGAAAAATAAGGGTAGGTAGATTGGGAAGACTCAAAGAAAAAAAGACATGATAAGTTCTTTAGGTTTGATAAAATATCAAAGTTTTCCTAAAGTCGGGAAAATAAATTAAAAGGGAAGGGATTCAATATTAAGTTTCATAACCTTATGCTATACCCTCTATCCCTATAGTCCAACACCCCTCATTTATTTCCCTACCCCACCACGCACTCATCTGTCACATCGTATCTTATCTACCCCACATCTCTCACCAAATCCCTGCTCACCCCTCATGATATGACAACTCGTGTCCTTTTCCGGCCCCCCCCACCATCCAAAAGTTAATCCCGGGGGGGAGGGGGTCCAAAATCAGTGGATTCCAACCACTGATGTGTCACACCCTCGTAATTTCGCACCCCCCCTCTCATACCGCTTACCACTCCCAGGCCCCTCGAAAAGTGGTTTATGTCGTTACTTAAACTTCTCCCCCATTGTGACCGTTTGATCACTCCTGCCACCTCACAACGTCAACCTGTCCCATCTGCCTATCACCTCCATTCCCACCATCATACATTTAATTAGTTGGACCGTTAGCCAAGAGACCCATGCCAACTCAAGCCAATCCAACGACATCACTCCAAATCCATAAGAGCACCATTTCATATCCATTTTCAAATTTTAGTGTGTTCTCACTCTTTGCAGGCATAATTCATTTCCCTCCAGACATACATAGAGAGTGCACAGTGCATACAGAAACAACAGTACAGTTGCAGAAAGATCCATTTTTTTGCAGTGATCGAATATTCCCATTCTAGAATCCCATTTCTGGTTAATCCCTTTTCTTTCTCCCTTATTGAATTACCATTTATTCCTATCCCCTTCTGTTATAGATTCAACATAGGGTCGTTTCAGAGGTTTTTCTTAGAAGACTACTATGGCAGCCAAGAAAAAGGAACAAGAAGTATTTAATCCAGTTGTGCACCCACCATTGGATTTGCATCACATACCACTTACAGTCAGGGATTTTAAGATACATGAAACACTCTCAGAGTTTGATTTGTTTGACATATACAACTAGTGGGAGGATAAATTTGTGGAGGAGATGGATGGCATATGTCTCTGGGACACTAATCTACCTTTTTATATTTTTCCTAAAACACACAGTTGCCTAGAAATGATTAGGAAATGCCACTCATGCTACAATCCACAACAAAGGGCAGTGATGGCCCTAATAGGACATATTTTGTTTACCATTGACGCCAAGTCCATTATGAAAATGATGTAGGCCCCTGTTATTGACGGAACTACTCCCTTTTCCCATGAGATTCTCACTGAAGTGTATCATAATCTTGTTTTTTCTAAAAGAGCCAAAACCTTAGAAATATTCATGACTGAGCAAACCCCTTTTCCAAACAAGAGTCATCCTTATTCCTCCTCTGTTTTCCCTGACAGAACTAGAAACATTGTCACTATTATTTCTTATTTACTTGGCTATTATTTAGATCAAAGGCTTGATGAAGCTATCATATCTTTCTTGTCTATTTTGTCAACAGAATCCAAGCCATCTGTTCTCTTCAATTTCAACCAATTTTTAGCAGATGCCATTCACGAGCAGCTTTTCAGTTTCTTCACAGAGGAAGTGTTTCATTACTCCTCAGTTTTGGTGTATATGTTGTTTTATTTTCAGGTAGACAGGTTCGAGTTTACAATGAGCAAGATGAATGAAGAAGGTGAACCCCAATCTATGATTTTCTGGGAAACAATAGTGATGAAGGAATCAAAAGACTTCAGATAAAAAACATCCGTAGAAATGTTTGTTCACCCAACAATGAGCCTCCTTAGTGGGATTGCATAACCTAGGATTAGTGAAGAAATTAGAAGGATTATGCAGTTGACAGACCAAGCTAGAACAAGTGGTTGGTACTTGTACCAGAATTACACTGAATTAAGAGTATATGGCTATGAGTTGGCCCCTTACAAGCTACCAAAGTTCCTCCCAATGAGGATATTTGCGCTTGAGTACATCAAATAAATGATTAATGCAGATGAAGTGCACTTTGTAGCAGCTAAGAAAAAGTCCCAATTCAAGATCAAATCTCAAATCGGTCCCTTCATTTGTAACAATAGAGAAGTAGGGGAGGACGTAGATAAAAGGCTGAAAGAAATGAATTTCACCCACAGTTTTACATGGTCCTATGACCCATGGAGTATCATCTCCAAGAATAGGGTGGAGAACGAGTCAACAACCTATATTCACACTCAAAGGCTTGAAATTGAAAAATACATGAACCATATTGAGTGGATGCCTGATACATTGCAGGAGGTTGATGAACAAGTGATCTCTTATTAGTGCACAAAATACAAGACAACATGAAAAGAAAACCACTGAATACAGAACCAAAAATGGAAAATAGCAAGAATAAGGAGTAATAAGGAAAAGGTCTAGAGAATGTCAGGAAAAGGTCTACAGAACCAACAATGCTATCCCTTTTTATAAGAGGGATGACAGAGACATCTAGATACAAAAATAGGCTAAAACAATGATCCCTCAGGATCCAAGATCCTGAGGGATACGCAGAATCATTAATGTTGCGTTACTTCTTCCCTCTTCTGTTTCGCATTGGTATATCTGCGTCCTGTTTTGGGCTGATCCATGTCGATATAGTTCGCTTCCAGTCTCTCGTCAGAGGGATAACAGTTAGCTTGTCTTTATCTTTACTCTTTGGATGGCCACCTTTCGCTTCTTCACCTTCCTGCACATAGAAACGACGTCTATCAGTGCTTCTTATTAATTTCTTGTATTTTGTTATAAGTTCTTATTATTATCTAAGTTTCCCATGCAAAAGGATTTTGAGTTTTCATGAAAAGATACCAAATGACCATCAAAACATACCTTCCTTGGTACTCCACACACCCCCCAGCTTACCCTTTTTCATGGCCTCATGAAAACATTATAGTTGACATGAAGAGCAGTGAGGGAGTAGGCTGGAGATGGGATCTCGTGTGGAGGCCTACACCCATGATGCGAAACTAGATGATCAAAGAAATGGCTCGTCTCGCCCTCGGGCATCTCATACAAGGCTTGGTATCCGGGCACAGGATGCCAAATGATTGGACTCCTGAACCTATATCCTAACCAGGATGGTCCTGCCCTCAAAATAATTTCACCATAGAGGGGGAATAAGTTAGCAGCAAGCTTGAAATTTTCATACCTAAATGGCTCTCTGAGCTGAATGTTTGGATTAGACACTCGATATCAAAATTTAGCAGCTTCAATGGCAGGGTCTTTGATAGAAGCAAAGAACTCAAGCCCTTGCCGAATGATTGGTTCATGCATGGGTCCTAGTGCTTCAATCGCCCCCGAAGTCCTCATAAGATTTCTATGACTTCTCCATAACCACTCCGGGTCTCTAGGTTCAGCTCTTACCCATAGGTCTAATCCATTTTCTTGTCTCTGAAATGCATTGTAGGCTTTGAGCCATTTAATTTGATTGACTACAAATGAAATGAATGCTTGTAATTGAATGTCTCCAACAAAAGGACCATGGTTTAGCTCGATTTCTTGCTCTAGTACAAGGTCATGCAGATAAAATTCACACAATAACCTTTGTACCTTTACCCCATAATGCTTACAGCAGTTTATGAAATCATCTATAGTATTAATTTCTATAGGATCACCTGCCCTAACGGCCTTAATTTTCAATTGAAAGTATATTTCCATTAGAAACAGGGCATAATTTTTGGCAGGGGCCCTACATGCTAAAGAATCATTATACAGAGCACACAAGGTATCCATTTGTTTAATAACCACATCTAATCTACGGGTTACCTTGGCAACTTTTTCTTGCTCCTTTTGCCATCCTTCGAAGGCTTGGATTTCTGATAGGTTGACATTTCTTAACTACTGCTGTAATTCCTCATACTTTTCACGGGGGACTGTTTGTTCCCTGAGCCTTTCTGCTTCTTGTTAGGCTTGCTTCAAATGATGGTGAAGGGTTCTTCTTTTCGGGTCATTTTTCCATGCATCTGTGGAGGCTGGGAGTTTTACTTGAACTTTCTTATTACGTTGCTTGGAATTCATAACCCTTATTACTCCCGAAGGTGGTGCCTCCGTGTGAACCACTTTATTATCTGTTTCAATTTTAATGCGAACTCCATCCCACTGCTGTTCCTTTTCAAATGGAACAACAGTCTGTTCTTCTGTTTCAATTGAAACAACAGTTTGTCTTTCTGTTTCATTAGGAACAACAGTTTGGCTTCTGTCAGGGTTTTGGGTAGTGGAACGACCGGTTTTTCGCCTCTTATTCTTACGGGGTCTTATTGGCCTGGCCGAACCTTTTCTTGTTGAGGTCCTTACCCCCCTTTGTCTTGCTGTTAGAAGCCTGATCCGTTGGCAAAGCCTGAATATCACGTTTAACAGTGTCCCTTTTTCTTTTTGCAATTCCCTTATTTCTCTCAATTTCTCAGAAAGAATAGTTGAATGTTTACCACGGGTTGGAGTGTGACTAATTTTCGGATTTTCATCTTGAGGTGGCCGATCCGGGGTAAGAACCTTTCCTGGCTCTGCTGTTTCCTGGGCCAATTCTTCTTCTGCCCTTATTTCCTCTGGATTCTCCTCTGGTGCCTTCTGATCGGGAACAGGCTGTTCCTGCCTGATATCTTCTATTTTCTTCTCATCATGGATGGGTGGAATTTCTATTTCTGCTTCTTTCGAATGAACTTCCTTGGGTGCATATTTTTCTTGGGTTTCTTCTCTGGTCTAGAGGTTGGATGGACTCAGGGGCTGGCCATACTCGCCCATATTGGCCAGAATATTGGCCAATTCGTCTTCCCCGATCGGGTTCTGTATTGGGCTTCCCCCTGCTGTTCCATTTCTTCCTCCTGCTCGGGCCGCTCACTCTCTTCCTTCTCGACTCCTTCTTCTTCATCCTGTTCTGTTTTTGCTGATTGTTCTTCATATTCATCTTTTGTTTCTTCTTCGACGGACTGTTCTGTTTCTCTGCTGTTTTCCTCTTCCGCCTCTTTCCCTGTGGACTATTCTACATCCTCGTTACTTTCGTCTTCTGTATCTGTCTCTGCCAATTGCTCATCTATAATCTCTATTGCTTGGCTCATACGAGCCCGAGGTTTCTTTAGCTCTACTCGTATCCCTGCAAGCCGTGCCGACTTCCTACATTTTGCTGGTTGTTCAGATGTACCAGCATTGGGTTGTTCTTCCAGTTGCTTTTTGGCTTTCTTTTCAACTTGCACTTCTGTGCAAGCATCCTTCTTTCGTTTCTCAGGGCGTTGGGGTGTGCTATCAGTTTGTTTTTGTTTTTCTGGACGTCCAGATATGGCCTCCCTTTCATTAATAATATCAATGAGCTCCTCCCAGGTGCTATGCTGTTGGGTAAGACTATGGCTTACTATCAAGCGAATTAATCCATGGTGGCTAACCACAGATTCTTTGTGCCGTGCCTTTTTCATACTACGTGCCACATCATGTAATAGCGAATTAAGTAATGCACGTAAATTCACAGAGCATTTTTGTTTTAGGACAGCTAGGAGTTTTAGATGTCGTGGTCTTACCACATCTTTTCTGCCCTCGCAAGTAATGTAGCTCTGGACAATTTTTGCCAATTCTGCCCATTGATCTCCTAACGTTGCTGGTAGCACCCCTTTTCCACGAATTGTTAAATTCTGCCCTTCGTCCTGAAATATTTCCACAATCTTCTGCAGTCTTTCCTTTTTTTATTGTCCATATTGGTCCTATGGCTGATAATCCTGTAACTTTTGCTATTATATCGTCCGTGACCTCTATTCGTTTTCCTCTAATTATAGAATGTTCTTCCTGCAAGTTTTGTAAAAAATCCTTTGCCACAGTTTCGTTGGACTCCTTCAGGTGGTTGAGGTAAGTCAACCATCCTGCTTTCTTCAGAATTCTTCGGGCTGTAGCTGAAACAGTCAATGTTTGTGGTTCTCTTCGGACTGACCTTCCTCCCATGGCTTCTCTTGCAAATTCTCAAAGGAGTAGCAGCTGTTCGTTGAGACACAAAGAAGCTGGTGGCGTGTTTCTCGTTTGAATTCAAATGCAACGACGTATGCAATGGAAATACTTTGAACAACGATTCATGCAGAAGAAAACAAAAAATGGAAAATAATCATACCGTTGAGCCGTGTTGTGCTCAAGTACAAGATCTTTTCGAATGACGAGCTGACACGTATTTTGGGGAATGATGAGGTTACTCCCCCCCCCCCCAATATGATAGGTTGTCCCAGCCGTCAAATGAAGGAGCTGCGTCTGCTTCGTCCGTGAGGCCTTTATGGAGCAGCTTATAAAAATATGCCATGTCCGCAAAAACAACGTATTACTGGAATCGAGGTGAAAAGGTAGATCGATTTTAATGCGTAAGCAACTGCGGTGAGTTGATGGAAGTTCGGGAATAGACATTTGCCATAATTAGTGAGTCTCATGCGGTCACTGTCACTAGCTCCGTAATGATTGGCGGTAATAAATGGTCATGCGGTATATAGTTGTGTAATTAAATTATCACGTCATAAGATACAAAGGTTCTAATTTCCTTACCCATTGGTGTAAATGTTACGACTTCAATACCATTAACAGAGCTCTGCTGTCGACAGGTGTCCATAACCCTGGCAGAGTTGTTTGTTTCACCCCAAGAACCATAGTCCTTTGTGTATGCGAGGAAGTGTTATATGATATCAAAAGTGTAGGCCACTATGCAGGCTTGGTAACCCGTTGGTCATAGTGCCATTCATGAGGAAGGAGCGAATAATGGGCAGGCCGGCTCGTGGTGAGACCTCCTGTTCCAAGGGTTATTTATTTATTTTAGTATACCGCTTGGACCATATCCTGGGTGTGGTGGCCCTGATGGGAATGCCACTTCACTTCCATCCTGATGATCATGGTAGCCCAGCTCGTAATGAGACTCCCTATCCTGCAATTTTGACAAAACTGCTTGGCTTATTTGCTCTTTTTTTTTGAATTTAATAGAGAATCTTTCCTGTTTATACACAAAGGGTGGTTCAACACTCCTTAAGAGTAGGAATGGTGGGAGAAGTCTTAAAATCCCAATAGGAAGGTATAGACTCTTTGATCTTTATTGATGAAATGATAAACATAGATAAAAAGATCAACACGATAGTGATAGCCAATCAAAACAGAGTTAGTGGAACAATGTCAACAAAAGGTAATAAATAAGCATATCTTTTCCTTACATGCTTTCACCAATTCAGGGCAGTTACTTATAAGGATAGTGATTTGTGATTTACCAATTCCTACATACTGTGCTTTTGATTTCATCACATAAGTAGATAGTTGTATTCAAAAAGACTTAAAAGATCAACGGCATTCCGCATCCTTGAGAAGGAACAAATTATTTCAAATTTTATGAGTGGTGCTTTTTCAAGGAAGGGCACAACAATGGTTGCTGGTTTAAAGAAAGGAGCTGTGGGAATTACTGGTGACGTTTAGTAAAATCAAACAAGTGTCATTCCTTTGGAAAAAGACTGAAAAAAATCAAACAATGCTATTCCTTACGGAAACAGCAAAAACACACAAGTGTTGTTCTTCTTGAGAGAGGGACAGCAAAAACACTCAAATGTTGTTCTTTTTTTGAGAAAGGAACAACAAAAACACTCAAGTGTTGTTCCTTTTGGAAAAGGAACAGAAAAAATCACAAGTGTTGTTCCTTTTGGAAAAGGAACAACAAAAATCACAAGTGTTGTTCCTTTTGGAAAAGGAACAACAAAAATCACAAGTGTTGTTCCTTTTGGAAAAGGAACAACAAAAATCACATGTTTTGTTCCTTTTGGAAAAGGAACAGCAAAATCACAAGTGTTGTTCCTTTTGGAAAAGGAACAACAAAAATCACAAGTGTTGTTCCTTTTGGAAAAGGAACAACAAAAATCACACGTGCTGTTCCTTTTGGAAAAGGAACAACAAAAATCAAAACATGCTGTAACAATATGTACAAAAATAATTCTAACAATTATATACAATTTGTAAGGAAAAATAAACTTCTTAGTGAGTTACTGGTGGAGGAGACTTGTCTTCCTCCCTTAGGATCTCCATATTTGTATCTTGGCGTAATTATTGGCAGAAGGACTCCCGGGTAAGTGGTTTTCGATAGAGACGGACTCGATGGTCGTTTGCCTTAAAGGTATACCCAGAACCATCAATGGTAATCAGTGTGAGGGTACCATTTTCATGTACTTTCTGGATTTCATATGGTCCCAGCCAACGAGTCTGGAGTTTCCCGGGGAAGTCCTGAAATCTAGAGTCATATAAAAGAGCCCAATCTCCATCATGGAAGACTTTGTTTTTGATGAGAGCATCATGCCACTTAGCTCTTTGCTTTTGTACCAAGGCAGTATGTTGAAGTGCAGAAAGTCTAATTTCATCCAGCTCATTAATCTGTTGCAATCGATTAGTTTTCGCTTCAGTTAAGTCTAACCCCACTTCTTGTGTTGTCCGTAATGTCCGGATTTCAAATTCTATAGGAAAAACAGGTTGTTTTCCAAACGTAAGCTGGTAAGGTGAGTGGCCAGTGGTGCTTCTCCATGTTGTCCTATAAGCCCACAGTGCTTCTGGTAGTCTGGCAGCCCAATCACGTCTATGTGATGCAACTGTTTTGGTTAGAATGGTTTCTATTATCTTGTTGCTGCTTTCTACTTGCCCATTTGCCTGTGGGTGATATGGGGTGGTCATTTTGTGCTGAACATGATAATTGTTGAGTGTTGCCGCTATTCTGTTTCCAGCAAACTGTGGCCCTCCATCTGCTATTATCTCTCTAGGGAGGCCATAGCGCACAAATAGATGGAGCAAGAACTGTATAACAGATTCTTCTGTAGCTTTGGGCAAGGCTTCTGCTTCAACCCACTTGGTGACATATTATGTTTCCACTAGAATGTATGTTTTCTGGTTTGATGGTGGGTTGATTGGCCCTACAAAATCAAGGGACCATCGCTCAAATGGTTCAATGACTATCTGTGGTTTCAAGGGAATCTCATCTGAGTGACTAGGTCGTCCCGCCCTCTAGCAACTATCACATGCTTGGACAAATTTCTTTGCATCTTTAAAAATTGTGGGCCAATAATACCCTGTATGTAACACTTTATGTGCAGTCCTGCGATCAGCAAAATGTCCACCACATGGTTGGTCATGGCATGCTTTAAATATATCAAAGATTTCATCTTGTCGAACGCACCGCCTGATTTGCATGTCTTCCCCTATATGAAACAAATAACCCCCAATCCAGGAGAATCTGGTACTTCGCTGGACAATCTGTTTTCGCTCATTAGGGGTTAGATATTTTGGTAACTTACCTACTGCTAGGTAATTGGTGACATCAGCATACCAAGGTGTTTGAACAGCAACAACAAAGAGATGCTCATCTGGAAACTGATCTTCGACTGCTGCTGCATCGACTGGTTTTGGCATTCTTGGGAGGAAATCAGCTACTGGGTTTTCTTTGCCAGGTCGATCCTTGATTGTAATATCGAACTCCTACAATAAAATCAGCCATCTGGTTATTCTGCCATTTGTGACAGGTTTATTTGCTAAATACTTTATAGCAGAATGATCTGTGTAAAAGATGACGGGGTATCCAGTAATGTAATGTCTAAATTTATTGATAGCATGTATAACAACTAAGAATTCTTTCTCAGTTACAGTATAATTTAATTCAGTAGGGGATATATTTTTGCTAATGTAATAAATAGTGTATGGTTTTCTATCCTCCTCCTGACCAAGGACCGCTCCAATGGTTGTATCTGAGGCATCAGATGATATCTGGAATGGAAAATCCTAGTTTGGTCTGCGAAGGACTGGGGTTGTAGATACAAGCTTTTTTAGATCATTGAAAGCACGTTCACTTTTTTCTGTCCAAAGGAAATCAATATTACCAGTTAGTGCATACAATGGTGCAGCAATACATGAATAATGTTCTATAAATCTTCTGTAATAACTAGAGAATCCAAGAAAACTACGTACCTCTGTTTGAATAGTAGGAGTAGGAATAAGCAAAAGTATTTGGATTTTGGTTGGGTCTACCTGAATGCCAGCTGCTGAAATATAGTGTCCTAGAATAAGTCCTTCTGTCATCATCATGTAGCATTTTTCATGACTTAAACAAAGCCTGGTAGCTATACAACGTTGTAGGACTTTTTCTAGTGTTTCCAATGCTGGATCAAACTCTTCTCCATATGGAGTGAAATCATCCATATATACTTCCAATCCTTCATTTATCAGATCTGCAAATATGCTAAGAATAGCCCTTTGGAATGTGGCAGGTGAATTACATAAGCCAAAAGGTAAAACTCGGTAAGCAAACGTTCCGCAAGGACAAGTAAAAATAGTTTTATCCTGATCTTCAGGGGCAATCTGTATTTGGTTATACCCACTGAAGCCGTCAAGAAAAGAAAAACATTTCTTGCCTGCCAAAGTATCCAATACTTGATCGATGAATGGGAGAGGAAATTGATCTTTCTGTGTTACTTTGTTTAGTTCTCTATAGTCCACACAGATTATCCACTTCCCATTCTTTTTCAGTACCACCACAAGCGGGGAGACCCATTTACTATCAGAGATGGGGTAGATAAAGTTAACATCTAAAAGTTTTTGAAGCTCAGCTTTTACTACTTCTTTTAGATGAGGGTTTAGCCTTCTCTGAGGTTGTCTAACATGTTTTGCATCATTTTATTGTAGATGTGGTGTGTGCATAATTGAGGATCAATTCCTTTCATATCAGGGTAATCCTATTCAAATGCATTTTTATGTTTTGTTAAGATATGGATGAGTTTTGTCTCTTGTTCCAGTGTAAGATTGGCGTTAATGTTTAAGGTCTTCCCAGGTTTGATTTCTACTGTTTTACTATGTGCAACCGAGGTGACAGGGATTTTATGGTCATGCACATCATTTAGAGGTTCCTCTTCTCCTTCGTTATCAAATGCTGCTTTTATCATATGACACTGGGTACGAGATGTGGGTTCCGTTTGACTAATAAAGTTACTGATGGCATCATCTTATGTTTGATTTTTGAACTCTAGTGCCTCTTGTATAGTTAATGGAGATCTAATGTTGTCAGTAAGATATGATACAGGGTGCCTATTAGTTTTGAATATTGTGATGCTTGGCTGCGCTGGGGGATATAGTACTAAGTTTTAAATTTCTGCCCCCTTAGTTATGATCATGTTTCCTTGCCGACAGCCAATATAGGCTTCAGCGGTAGCGAGCCAAGGCCTTCCTAAGATCAATGGATGTCCATCTAGTCGGGTTTTAGGGTTTATTATTAGAAAATCAGTTGGGTATTCCCAGGAATCGACTGAAACCATAACATCATGCAGTATGCCTTTTGGTCTAACCATAGATGGATCAGCCAGTTCCAACAAAGTTGAAGTGGGTTTTGCAGATGTGATTCCCAATTTTTGGCAAGTAGAAGTGGTCAATATATTAATTGCAGCACCAAGATCAACTAAAGCATTGTTTAAGGTTTTACCATAAATTTGAAGAGTTACTATTGGGTTACCTGGGTCTTCATACTTAATAGGTGTTTCCTTTCCTGATAATAGGTCAGATAAAGTGTTGACTACTTGAACTCTTGGGTTATCTATTACATTCCTTCTTGGTCTTTTTATGCACAATTCCTTGATAGTTTTAGCGTATATGGGAATATCCTGAATGGCCCGAAGGAATGGAGTTTTTATGTACAAATTTTGTAATTCTCCCAGAATGTCAAAATTAGGTTGCTGTATAGGTCGAGGTATGACTAAACGTTCTAGGAATGGAGGAGAGGATGTGGTTGCTTTATTCTGAGTTTGTTGTCTGTTTTCATCCTCTTCTTGTAAAAACTATTCTCTAGGTAACTGATTTTCAATCTGAACTATTTTGTTTCCCTCTGTTTGAATAATACGCCCAGATCTTAACTGCAGATCATTGCACTCCCGCAGATCGGGTCCTTCTTCCGGTGTTTCTAAAATTTGAAGTGCTTGGATTGGTCTATTATTTGGATTGGGATTGGGCTGGGCTGGGAGTTGGGGTCTGAGATTAGATTGGGGGTTTTGCTGTAAATCTGGTAGTGTAGGTTGAGGGAAAGGGATGTTTCCTACTGGCTACTGTGTTGGTCTCTGCCAGTTATTCTGCCAGCCTGAACTTTGTGAAGTGGGGGGAGTCCATTGCGATGGATATGGGTTGTTCTTCCAGTATGGTGGGGGATAAGGAGGATTCGAACAACCGGATTGGCTTGTCGGATTTAGCCATGGGTTTACAGAAGGGTACGATTGTGATGACCAATTTGGAAATGGGGGTTGAAACTGACTTTGCCATGTATTATACTGTTGAGTATTGTACTGCGAATACTGAAAAGAAGAAGCTGGGTCTGAAAACATACCAGTTTGTCGTGGCTGCCACTGACGATGCTGGTTAAGTAGATATACTGCCTCTGGTTCTTCTTCTGCTTCCTTATATACCGCTTTCAGTCCGGGTAATGACGAACAACTTTCTGTAGAGTGATCCCTTGTACAAATGGCGCATGTCTGAACTATATCTAATGGAAATTCCTTATGGCTATGCTTCTTCCTGCACCTAGCGCAGAAGATTGCTAAATTTGGTTCTGCCTCCATTTGTTTCTACTTAGCCTGCAAAACGTCCAATTGTGTAGTCAGTGTTCCTAGTATATCATTTTTAAAATTTTCAAATAAATTCCCAATTTCCACACGTGTTACTCCTTCAAATGAAATTTTGTTTTCCCGTGCAAATTGATCATGTTCTGCTGGTTTGATTCGTGTACTGCCTCTCGAAATCCTGATACATAAATCAATTATGTCAGCGAAACTTTCCTGATATATATCCCCTTTCCCCATAATGTTTAATGTTTCAATCCACTGTTCTTTCATGCCCCTTATTAATGCTGTTTTCAACACATTATCAGGTAAAGGCAATGATGCATAAGGGGATCTTTGCAGATTATACTGGAAGCGTTCCACGTATTCTTCTAATGTTTCATTTGGTCTAGCTATCATATGGAATATTTCATCTTTTAGTTCTCTAGACCTGCAGTAATCTTGATATTTCTTTAGGAAAGACTCTTTCATTTGTTCCGAGTTATTTATAACTCCACCACCTAATCCCATAAACCATCTTAAAGCTGCCCCTTTCAGAGTGGAGGGGAACAATTTGAGTTTCTGGGGGTCAGTGGTGTAATCATACCCCTTGCATAGCACATCAAATTCGAATAAGAATGCATCGGGGTCCTCTGATGTGAGTCCATGAAATGTAGGAATGTGTTGAAGGGGGATTGCTTTCATGGGAGCATTTGCTGCAGAATCCACTATGGGGTATTGCAATGTAGAAGTTTGGGTGTTTGGCGGATTTTGAGCCATTGGATCAAATATATGCCAATACCCTTCCGGAAGATCTAAGAGGGTATTCCTAGGTTGAGGAATTTTTTTAATAGGAACTGTTTTAATATCACTTCCTCTGTCTGGAATTTTCATCTGAGGAAATAGGGTATCTTCAATAATAATTTTTATCGCACTCCCCTTATCGGGACTACTTAATGGCTGAGTTATCCTAGGAGGAGATCTTGGCTCTCCAACTTCCCCTGTTTCCCCTTCTCCTTCACAAAGATTACTTAGGTTCCCTTCCTGTAGTCATTCAGGAATAGAATTTTCAATTTCTTGAAAGTCCTGTTCGTCACTCTGACTATGCACCTCAGCAAAGGCTTCAGATGGTGAGCCTGAGGGCTGAAGGGAACTAGTAGGTTGTTTGGAAGTAACTTTCCTGGGTCCTACTAAAGGCTTAGATTAAGCTTTCTTATAGATTTCGTCTATGTACGTCGATCGACCAAGGGTCACTGGTCCCTTAACTTTTTCTGGTTTTGGTAACGGTTTGGGATTTTTCTCTAGCTTTTTCTGCTTAGTCATGCACTCAATTTAACTACTAAGTTTTAAGCAGATAACAACAAATCTGTAGGAAAGCGGACAAAGGAGCAGGGCTTTTACATGCTCCGCATGTAGGTTCTTACCTTCCGTTTTCAAAACCCAATTCTCCCCTAGCAGGTTCCTACACTACCCTGAAAAAGACAAATGGCTACACTCCTTCTCCGGCAACGGCGCCAAAATGTAGAGCTATAACAAGGGTCTCTTTCACCTCTAGTTTCCTTACATTAATATGTCAATCCGGGATCGTCTGGTTATTTCAAAGGGTGTCTCAGTCTGAGGCTAGCATTTGCTAGAGTAATGCTTGTAGTACAACTATTCAAAAACTATGCAAGGAAAGTAATGCAAACTTACAACTCTACTACTTCGAAAAACCAAATCACACCAAGTACTGCATCAGCCAAAGGTTCGGCAGCAATAGCCCATCCTTTTCATAACTGATGAGAATAGATCAGAGGTCTAGGAGCCGAATAGCGGATGCTGGGCTTGCTACAGCCTGAGATCGTTCTTAATGATTAGAAATGAAACAACAGATAAAAGAAATGATAATGAAATGGAACAACACATCAGCCAAGGGCTTGGTAGCAATAACACGTCCCTTTCATAGCTGATGGGAGCAGATCAGAGGTCTGGGGACCAGGTAGCAGATTTTGGGGTCCACTACAGCCCAAGTCCATCCTTAAGAAACAACAAATTAGCAATCTGGAAATGGAACAACAGATAAATGGAACAACAAGTAAATGGAACATCAAGTAAATAGAACAACAATTAAATGGAACAACAATTAAAATAAACAATAACCAAATACTTTAAACTACAGATCTACTTAACCATGCCAATCAAAACATCAATCTCTCAATCTTATATAATAGAACAATACTATAGAACCTTAGAAACACACTATACGTAACCTGCTTCTGTTAAAACACATACGACTGCATCTTATAATAAAGAATAGTCACGTTCAATAACCATGTGAAACAGACCTTTCCATATGACTTGTTATAATGCAGAATACAATCGTGAAGGATTCTATAATAAAGTAAAAGTGTCCTGTAGGAATTAATCAATACTTAAAGAATTGATAAAATAACATAGCATCGATATAAAGTTCAAGAACACGAAATAACTGAATCACAACAGAACATGTAATGAAATATTCTCAAAACATAACAGATTACCAAATTACTTTTATGAAAAAACCACATGGAAAACAAGCGTAATAATACAAGAGCATGTGTCCTCCAGGGCCAGGCCCTTAGCCTCCAGGGGCACACCGCTTAATATGAATCCAGGCTCAAAGATAAAAAGTGAACAAGTCTGTATTAAAGCATGCAATAAAAGTACAGAAACTTAAGTCTTCAACAGAACATAAAGATCATAGTCCAGATCTTTCTTCAAAGAAATTATACACTTCCCAGAAATTGATCCCAAATTCCCCTCGTAACCAACAATGCTATCCCTTTTTATAAGAGGGATGACGGAGACATCTAGATACAAAAATAGGCTAAAACAACGATCCCTGAGGATCCAAGATCCTGAGGGATACGCAGAATCATTAATGCTGCGTTACTTCTTCCTTCTTCTGTTTCGCACTGGTATCTCTGCATCCTGTTTTGGGCTGATCCGTGTCGATCTAGTTCATTTCCGGTCTCCTGTCACAGGGACAGCAGTTAGCTTGTCTTTATCTTTACTCTTTGGATGGGCACCTTTCGCTTCTTCACCTTCCTGCACATAGAAACAACGTCTATTAGTGCTACTTATTAATTTCTCATATTTCGTTATAAGTTCTTATTATTATCTAAGTTTCTCATGCAAAAGGCTTTTGAGTTTTCATGAAAAGATATCAAAATGACCATCAAAAAATACCTTCCTTGGTACTCCACATTGACTATCAAGAGGAATGAGACACGGATGATTAAAGTGACAACATAGACCTAGGTCAACACCGGCCACATCAACAAAACTTCTATAGTTAAATTAATGTATCAAGCAACAAAATCCCTAAAAAAGATGACCACATGTCCCTGTTTTCTTAGTGTGGCCACTTCATGGTTACATTAGTCATTTTTCCTTTCATTGTAATTAATAATATATAGCCAAGTGTATAAGGAAACTCATTGTAGGTTTTGTTAAATAATTCATGCATTGGAAGTATTAGAGGTTGGACCCAAGTCATTTGAACTATCTTTTCTATTTGGAGCATTGTAATTTTGAGATGGAGCATCAATAAAAGGACAATTTGGAAGATATTTGATCTATTTTGACATGGTTATGTCTTCCTTTCTATATTGAATGTATATCTGTTTATTCAATTATGCATCTTTGAGTCTTATTGCAAAGAAGAAATTCTATTTTAAGATATGTTGTTGGAGAACCTTATTACTATCTGTATTTCCAATCTAAATGTTTTCCTCTGAGGTATGATTAAAAAATACTTAACTTCTTTTTAATAATCACTAATATCACTTTTCTGTCATTTCACTTTCCACTCTTATTTTAGATCCAGTAAAGACAATTAGCTTTCCTTGTAAATTATCTAGAAAATTGATGCTACCACCCAGCCTTAGACCCCATAGCCCAATGGAAAGGATTCAAATATGATCTACCCCAACCAAACAAACAAACAACCCAACAATTAAGTATTAAATTTTGTTAATTTTTATATCTAGCCTAACACATTAGAACACTGGAAATAAAGTTAAATCTTAAAATACAGAGAGAGCCCTCTTTGAGTCTAGGAGGGCTAGATCCTAGGCTCCTAAGCAGTTTGATGTATCTTTTGTGACTTTGTCATTCCAATCTTCAAAATCATAGGATGACAACACCTGCCATTCAAATTGGAATATGTGTCCTATGACCGTGGTGTTGTTTTATTTACATGGAAAATCAAGCAGGGACTATTACATTGGCACCGAGTCGGCAAAGGTTCATGGTTCATATATTGTCTAGTTTCACCATAGCAGAGGTCAAGTTATGATTGATTTTCCATCAAGTTGATATAGGCCCTAAGTAAGGTATATCTGTGGCACTAAGTGAGGCATATATGTGTCTCTTATAATGATGATCTGAACGTTACATCGTTACAAAGAAAATACCCTCTAGCAATGGTTTTTGTGGAAGCCCCTTTAAAAATAGCCCAAAAATCTGTTTGTAGTGGAGGTCATTAGTAGAGTTGGGGACGCATATCTTTTAGTAGATATTTTTTAATGGTGTGTCGATAATAAAATAATGCACTAGCATGTTACTCTACCTATACATGCTAGTGCTTAATAGTATATGGTGCACTGTGATAGACTTATTTTTTATAATAATAATAAAATTAACGGTGCACTAAGTACATTATGTGCATTGCTACATATATGACTCAATAACATCAGAAAATGGTTAAATTTAAAAAAATGTCAGTTGTAAAATTCATTTTTCCCACTATGGTGCTATACTCTGACAATGCCTAGGTGCTAAATAAGTAAATTAATGCCCCAATGCATAAACAATTTATCGCACCATTGTAAGGTTTTTAATCTAAACATAGTGGTGTGCTTATTATATGCTACATACCAGTGTCATCAATTGAATTCAACACTTCAGTGCTTGGTAGATAGCGAGGAACCATTGCAGAGTTATTTTTTATACAAATAAAAACAATAGTGTGCTACCTATATAAGGCTCACTGGTTCTTATACTACTCATGATCGAGGAGGATGTTGGTGGCTACCTGCCTATTCCACCTAGACCTTTAGGCAGTTTCATCTGTTTCCTTTTTATTGTAGCATTTACTGTTTTTAGCATTTTTTTGTGTCCTAAACTTCTAGTTTGAATCCGACAAGGCTAACAACTCCATTGAGCGCATTCAACACATTCACCAATAATTCCATGATATATTGGACAAAGCCAATGCTAAGTACAAGTAGTTCCATGATCAACATCGAGTGCCAAACAAGTTCCAGGTGGCAACAAAGTTTGGCTACATTTGCAGAAGGAGTGCCTCGCTAGACCCCATTGTAAGCTTTTCCCGCTCTGATATGGGCCATACACCACCACCAAGGTTGTAGGGGAAAATGCCTTCGAGGTCAACATTCCACCATTCCTTTGTCTACACCCAGTGTTCAATGTAGACCATCTTCGACCATACTTTCCACCAATGCTGGACACATCCGATATTGCAGAACAATGAAAACAAACAGAGCTAAAACCAGACTGCATGGAACATGCCACAACTGATCAAATCATGTACACGTAGATTAATAACACTCGCCAACAAAGGATCCATTTATATCGAGTTGTCAAAGCACACCAACTCCATCACCAGGGCAAGTGGTTCACCAAGGACCTGGTTCAACAGAAACTTCCTCACCTCATGGAGCCTCTGCATGCAATGGGGACCATTGCTTCCTAAGGAGGGAGTATTGATCGAGGTGGATATTGGTGTCCACCCACCTATTACACCTAGACTTCTAGGAGGTTTCATCTGTTTCCTTGTTTATTGCAACATTTACTATTTTTAGCAGTTTTTCAGGTCCTAAACTTCCAGAGCAGTTTTGACCCCATAAATGACATTTTTTTGAGGCCCACAATAGGCCCATTGCCATAGTGAAGCTATTTTTACAATCTTGTATTACTTAGAGAGATAATTTGAACAATGTATCATATGCATCGAATGGAGATAATATGACCTAGTTACTACTCCGAGAAGTTAGCTACCCAACTAACCCCAACGAGGCTCACAAACTGTCGGCGTTCCATCTCCCAGGGTTAGGGTTTTGGTTATTTAGGGATTTCCTTTATTATTCAATTATAAATAAGCCCTTGAACCTCATTGTAACATAGTTTAGAGGCATGTAGCCATATCTCTTCTCAGAGATACGTTACCATCACTCGAGCTAGTTTATTTCCATTATGTTTGTAAGCATATTTCAATATTTGATATTAATGAAATGAAGTGTTACTCCTAATGCATCTATGCATTTATGGTTATATCTGTAATTTTTTACGTTCCAGTTTAAGTTCAGATCAGTGGTATCAAAGCAGTCTACTCTTTCTCTATTTTTCTTTGCATGTACCCAATGAGGTCAGGATATAAGGAGTTAGGGCTCGAATTGGCCGAACCTTTGCAAGACTAGCTGCTCAAATCCTGATTAACTCCCATGGTGGAAGAGAAGAAAGACAAGGGGGACAAAGATCCTTTCAAAACCTTTCTCAAAGAAGCCCTTGAACAACAGAGGAACGCCATGATGGAAAATTTTTCCTAGATGCTCCAGTGACTATCCAAATGTGACACATCTCCTTCCAATAGCCACTCTGGAAGCGCCATACCATTTAAGTTACAAGTTAACTTTGACATCCCCATATTTGAAGGTTAGTTATATGTGGACTCTGAAGATAAATGGTTAAATTTTCTAGAAGTATATTTTTCTGTTCATGATTTTTCCAGCCGAGAAAATATTTCTTTTTCACTTCTCAAAGTCACCACCCATGTCAAGGACTGGTGGGAAACCTACTGTGAGAAGAAGGGAAAAAGTACACCCTCATTATTTTCAACCACACCCACTTGGAATTCATCCTGGGATGACATCAATGAGTAGTGCTACCCTGTCAGGAGCTATGAGGATAAATAAATAAAGTGGACCATGTTGTGGTAGGGAAGAGACCAACACATGCCAAAGCTTACCAACGTTTTTCATACCCTTTGCACGAAGATGGGTATCAAGGACTTTTAGAAACATTTGGTACTAAAGTATTATGACTATCTACATAGGTACATCTAGGAGGAGATGGAGTTCGTAGACATATCCTCACGCAACATGATGTACCAATACACTTTCCAAATTGAGCAAAAGTTTTAATAGAAGAAGCGAGACTTTGGATTTGTGAATCTGACGCAAGGGAAAGGTGCCCCCAAACCACAGAGAAAAGGAAAAATCCAAGGTAGGGTGACCCAAGACAACCTGCCAAAGCCGCAAGAAAAGAAAAACACCATGAAGGAAAAGAAGGACATGGGGAAATGGAGTGAGTTCCATAGGAGACCCATTCACAACATGAGTGTTGAGCGAAGTAGTCATTGGTGGTTGAATTGAATGCTTCCGAATCAGACACATGCTCTGACTTTGAGTCATAACCTAACATGGGGAATGAAAAATGGAAGAATATCATTGATGTAGAGACCAAAGCTACCATGGCCAAAACCAAGATCTAGAAGAATGATCCTGAAGATATAGAAGAGGGGGACCACATCTTCCACTCACATATGTGGGTGAAGGGATCTCCACTGCAGTTCATTTTTGACAATAGGAGCCAAAAGAAACTCATTTCAGTAGCCTTGCCTACCACCTCCTCTTTCTTCTATGTAAAGAAATGCAGTAAGATCATTTCACAGACCAGGAAATTTGTTTTTCTTATGATTAGCCCTTAGGGAAAGAAGAATATTGTAGCCATGACTTCTAGATATGGCTCCTTTGCACAAAAAAAGCAGATGGACAAGGTCATGGTGGAGTATAGGGACATTTTCTCCTCACCTATGTGGGTACCTTTGCACTTTCAGGTCAACCAATCCATCGATCAGACCCCGGGTGCACTGCTACCCAATAGATCAATCTATCAATGATCTGTTCTAGAGAACGATGAGATCAAGAGGTAAATTTAGGAGTCTTTTCAAAAAGGGCACATCAGGGCAAGCTCATCACCCTATGGGAGCCTTATTATATTGGTATAGAAGAAGGATGGGATGTAGAGAATCTGTATTGAATATCAGGCGCTGAAAAAGATCACTGTGTGGAATAAGTATCCAATCCCATGGATTGATGACTTCTAGACTAGCTCAAGGGGGCCAAATATTTTAGCAAGATTGAATTGAAGTTTGGTTATCATAAGGGGCATATCAAACCCTCTAATGTGTGGAAGACTTCCTTCAAATCCAAGGAGGGCCTTTTCAAATGGTTGGTCATGCCTTCTAGGTTGAAAAATGCCCCTGCAAACTTCATGAGATTGATGGACGACATCTTGCGACCCTTCACCAATGCATTCATGGTGGTACATTTAGATGACATCTTGATCTTGAGTCAAATTTGGTAAGAGCACCTCCACCATATTCGATAGATCCTCCAAACCATATGACAACACAATTTGTGTGCCAATTCGGAGAAATGAACTTTTGGCATGACCCAGGTTCAATATATAGGGTGCCTCATTGATGAGAAGGGTGTTCATGTCGACCCACCCAAGATACAATTCATTCGGGATTGGCCAACTCCAACCACTCTAACAGAGCTCCATAGCTTTATAGGTCTTTCCAATTCCTACCACAGGTTTGTGTCAGGATTCTCTCATATCACTTGGACTTTAAGTCAAGTCACCAAGGGCAGAACGAAAGAAAATTTCTCTTAGTCTGAAACCCAGCATAAGGAATTTGTCAAATTGAAGCATCACCTATGCTCTAAACTAGTTCTCACATTACTAGACCTACATCAAGCATGTTAGGGCCTAAATCTACCTCATGCTGAGAAAGGTAGGATCTAGGGTAACATCAAACCACACTTAACCTAGTAGCTAGCCCTACCAAGTTGAGAGAGGGCTCTCTCCTTGTAAATATCAGCAAAATATGATCAATGAGGCTTGAGATGACTGATTTAAAGACTAATTTTAGGCTAGGTATGTGTGCAAAATATTTTGATTGAATTTGATGATGTTTTGTTGGCTCAAATGTGAAAGGCAGATTTGGGTCCGGAGAATGAGGCTCAGTTTTGCAGAGATCTCTATGGGGCGAGGTAGGAAAATGGTTTGGTACTTCAAATCAAGTGAAATGGAGAGATTTTAGACTGCTGAGGAGTTGAAGAGGGCATGAAATTCTCAGGGATCCTCTTCAAACAACTGAAAACATAAATAACTAAACAAAACCCTAGGTAGAGCACTGCAAATCAATGAATTCTACCTTTATCCTTGTTTGATTTAGTTAAGATGAAATAAGGAGAGATGATGGAATAAATAAAACACATGTAAACTTACAATTATATAAGGAAATGCAATATAAGAATCCCATAAGGTGCTGCAAACCCTAGTCTATTCCTTTGCTAAACTGCTGTAATGGGTATACAATGAAGCTCCAAGCTTTCCCAAAAGTCCAACTTTTGATAATGACTGAAAAACAAGTAGATATAGGAAATAAACAACTCATCCTAGCCTTTAGGGGTCGAGCTCATAATTTTAGGAGCTCTTCCAACAAAGTCTAAACTGAGAACTAAAAAGTAGGCAGTGGAATAGTTTGCCTCTAAAAACTAAGGAACTGATTCATTCAGTTGCAAACTACCCTTTCATGGATGAATCTACCTCTATGAGTGAAAATTTAGCATAATTACATCAAAATCCATCAATTCACATTAAATTACATCATGAGTTTTACTATTAGAAAGAGAAAAGTCAAACTATGAAGAAACTAGGTGAAAAACAGAGTTTTTTGCCCAAAATCAGCAAATTTCCTCCTATGTGTTGCGCTGATTTCCCTATGTGTAGTGCCTTTTTGGAGTTGATTTTGGAGGCCTTCCCATGCAAACAAGTTGCTCTGAGTGGGCTTGTTGGAAAGGAATATCTATCTACTTTCCATAACAAGTGGAATTTCTGAATTTGGCATCCATTATCCCCTCCAAAACTGAGTTCTCCCAACACTGCTTCTTGTGTGTCCAAAAAGAGGCAGAAAGGTCATTGTTTAGGTGTTTTGACCTTTTTGGAAGCTCAAAACCTGTCAAAATTTCTTGGCCATTTGAGGGCATTCATATTTTTCCATGAAAAATCCAAAAATGCTAAGTTTTCCTCAAAAGGAGGTCTCTAGCAAAAGCGCGCGCCAAGTGGCGCGACGCATTAGGCAGTAAAACGTGTTTTTTAGGCCAAAAATTTCAAAATTGCAAAAAGTGTCCCAAATTTCTTGAAATTTGGGCTGAGTGTACTTCATTAAGTGTTGTGTTAGGCCAAGGAATCCTTAGCCAAGATCTGGAGTCTATCTTGCTCTTTTCGCTTCCTTGATGCTTTCTTCAACTTGGCCTTCAAAATCCTGATTCTTGCTTTGCACACCTTGTTTCTCGCCAAGTAGTGGTAGGCCATGTGCCTCAAAATCCTTTTCTCTCTATTGGCCTTCTCTAGCATCCTTTCCAAATGCATATTTTCCCTCTCAAGCCAAGATTCATGATCGTCATCAATTTCTTTTTCAAGTGGTGTTAGCTTGATTTTCCTCCTCTTGGCAGCTTGCCACTTTTCTCATATGTTTTGTAGTTCCATAATGGCTTGTTGATCCTATAGTTGTTTGTTTCTTTGCTCTAGATATTTGATTATCCATTTGTCTCTTTCCAGGTTGAGAGACAAATCATGAATGTCCTCTTGCTGCTCCTGAATGATCTCTTTAAGCTTTGAGCTTTGTGAGCCCAAATCGGTGTCATCATCCTGAATAAGAATGAAATCTGTCCCTTGTCCTCTTAAAGGCCCCTCATCATGTAATGGATGCTTTCCCTTATCCTGTGCGTGCTCTGCTGATGGAGGAAACGAGATCCCTTCCACCCCAGGTGGAGATAGTACTCATTTTGCTATTGCAAACAACCTTCTAGTGCCCTTTTGGTAGGTGACAAACACTGGCACACTAGTGGTTTGTGTCTCATAAATCTCCTACTGATGTGCAGGCCCTCCCGTCTCATGAAAAACTGCTGGGGGTACTTGAGGACCTGTAAAGACCTCATGTGAAATGAAATCCTCCCATGAGATGTTCTGTAAACCAAGCTGATGCAAGACCATAATTTTGATTAGTGCAAAATGATATATGTTGTTATACTGCTGCTGAGGAGGTTTCCTATGCACTAAGGTGGACATCTTCTCAATGTTTCGACAAATAAAATAGGGGACATTCATCATTATCACCCTAGTGAAGTGCATCAACAATCTAATGTGATAGGCATATAGGTGATAAAATCGGCCCTCATAGATGAAATATTTAATTATGAGTTTCATCAAGGGAGCATACGTGTCCTTTAGATACCTGAAGGGAAAAACTCTACTGACATGTCTCTGATAACCAGCCTTGATGTAAGGCTCATAATGCTCTCTGTCAATCAGCTACCTTTTATTCCATTGCTCACCAACATTTGGAATGCCACTTGCTTGAGAAATAGTCTCAGGTGTCAAGGTGAATATCACACCTGCCAAAGTAACTTGACCATTATGAAGATGGAGCACAAACAATCTGGCCAGCTCATGATGGTACTTGACTCTCTCTACCATCTCATAAAACTGATAACAATATTGGTGTTAAAAGCATGTGATAGCAAGAGGACAGGCCAGTAGCTCGGCAAGTGAAGTAGGCTCCTCTCGGTTATGTTTACCACCCTTGTGAGGTCTCCTTGGTGCATGCATTTCTCTAGAAGAATCGCTGACTGTCTCCTCATCTCTGTCATAGGAAGAATCTGACTCTATGTTTGCCAATGTTTGAGTTTTCTTAGATGAGTATGAAGAGATTTTATGGTGTCTTTAGGTTTTTTGTTGCCAAAGATATGGATGTATGAAGGACTGTGGAGGGAATGTGTATGAGGGGTTTGGGAATGTTGTTGATAGGATTTTGGGGAATAGAATGGTTTAGGGAATAATATTTAGGCTTTGGGACAACAATTAGAGTTTGGGAATATTTAACTAGGGTTTGGGGTAGAGGGATTAGGGATTTAGGATTAGTAGTTTAGGGATATGGGGATTAGGGAGTGGGTAGATGAGAATGAAAAGCGAGGGAGAAAATGAATGAGGGAATGAAGGAGTGAGGGAGTAAGAAATGGCTAGGAGTGGAATTAGCAACAAGAAATACAATTTATAAACCCTATGCAATTGTTTTTGACAAGAAGTGCAAGGAGGTAGGGTTTCAATTTTTTTCCATTAAATCACCATAAGCACCAAGATAAACTCATTCATTGGTCATGGAGGAATGTTAAATTACTTGTAAAAGGTGAGGATTTAGCAATTTTGCAATTTTGGAGGAGATTGTGAGTAAAATCGGCCTTGTGGACCTATGCGTCGCACCATTGAAAATATCAAACTAGCTACGATTTCTTGCCTCCTTTTCTTCAACACGAATTTTCAATTGCTCACTCTTTATCCTTTGGATACAAATGAACTCTTTAAACATGACAAATGGTTTATATACATATAGTTTTGATTTTTCATTTACAAAACCCATTCTTCTGATGTTTGCCTTTGACTTGCTTTTAAAACTCTGTTTTTGGGCAGTTTGCTTTATTTTTGCCTTTATTGAACTTAATGCTTTGACTTTTTGTTTTCTTTGCAGGTGATGGAGTTGCAGAAGCTTGGAAAGGTGACGAATGTTGCCTCTGAAGTTATTACATATGGAAAAGATGAAATTACATCAAATTTGTACAAGAAAACATAAAAAACTCTGTTTTTCCTCAAAACCGGGTTTTGAGGAAAAATGAATCACTGAGCATGTGATTATGGAAATTATTGTTGCTAAAACTTTATTTGACCTCCTCATGTGCCTGCTGACTGTTATTGAACATTTTGAAGACCTTATTGATGAAACCCTAGACCTAATGAGACTTAAAACCCTAAAAATTACTTTTGCAAATTTAAAGACAAAAATTGACTGCAGATGATCTAGATGAATGAAAATGGACCAGCAGGTAAAGAACATGACAGAAAATGTATAATAAGCCACTAACATTAGATGATCCATGAACCTAATGGAATGCAGCTGATCAGATGAGACACCTAACATGTAATGCAACAAGAGAATTTGATCATTGATGGAGGGATGAAGATACCGACACTAATAAAGCATTTGAGATTGAGATAGATGTCTTTGACTATGCTATTGGTGTAGTTCTAAATCAACAAGGTCGTCCTATGGCTTACCATAGTGAGACACTTTCAGACACAGTCCACAAGTATCCTACCTATGATGAAAAAATGTATTCCATTGTGTAGGCCTGCCATCATTGGAAGCATTAAATTATGGGGAAGGAAATAGTCATCCACATAGACCACTAACCCTTGTAGTTCATACAGGCACAAGGGAAGTTACATAACGATCGTCATCAGAAATGGTTCACATACCTACGACAGTTCCATTTGAACATTAATTACAAGAAGAGTAGCATCAATAATGTTGTAGACTGCCTTAGCTGAGCACCAGTCATGGCGATGATCACTGTTCTTGACTCCTATGGGCACGAAATTTCAGGGTGGCCACATATTTATTAGAGTGGTCATGAATTCGACAACATATACCAGACACTCCTGGAAGATAAGAAGGTTCCAAATTTTCATCTCTAAAATTCATTGTTATGCCACTTGAGACACATATGTGGCCTTTCAAGTGAGCGTGCCAAGATGATTTTGGGGGCGCACTATAGTCGGGTCGTTGGACATTTTGGAGTAGAGAAAATAGTAGCAGTGTTACGTAAGTATTGTTATTGGCCAAACCTTTGTTAGGATGTTGGTAAGTACATTAGATCCTGCATTTCTTTTGCTATTTCCAATTCAACCATCAAGAAGCAAGGCCTATATACTCATCTACCTAATCTTAGTTGACCTTGGGAATCCATCTCCATGGATTACATGTCCGACCTTCCTTCTACTAAGCAGGAAAACAACTGTGTTTTCATGGTCGTTGATAGGTTCTCTAAGATGACCATTATGGCAGTTTGTAAGAAGAGTATCACAACAGAGGCCACTACTAAGATCTTCTTTGAGAGAGTGTGGGTATGTTTTGGGATCCCAAGGTCCATTATTTCAGATAGGGACAATAGATTTGTAAGTGCATTTTGGTCATGTATCTAGTCGACAATGGATACCAAACATACTAAGATCATGAATTTCTACCCCCAAAGTGATGGCTAAATAGAGGTCTTCAACATGATGATCGTACACATTTTGCGCATGTACAACTTGAAGCATCCATGCACATGGGATGGAAGGCTATGTGAAGAAAAAAATATAAGGAGGAGATTGAATATTGACTTGGCATCGAGTTGGAAAAGGTTCGTGTATCGTATATAGTGTAGTATCATTGTAGCAAAAGTCAAGATAATATTGATTCTCCATAAAGATGATAGAGGCCCTAAGTAAGGTATATTTGTGGCCCTAAGTGAGGCATATTTATGTCTCTTATAATGATGATATAAATGCTACATATGCGCAGGAAGGTTGGACTTAAACACTCAATTGCAACATATAAATTAAACTTTAATTGATGGCATATTTAGCTACATATGCACAGGAAGGTTGGACTTAAAAACTCAATTGCAACATATAAATTTAACTTTCATTGATGACATAGTTAACTCCTTTTTGGTCTAGTCTATGGCACATATCTGAGAAGTCTGAGTCTCTAAGGAATATTGAGGGGTTGTTTCTATTCTTTTTGTGGCCCTAATGTATCAAAAGGTAATATATGTATGAAAATTCCTAGAGTTAAACATGACTAGTATTTTGCATTAGATTTGGTCTTATTCAAAGATGAGTTTTTTTGTGTGTATCTTGGTTCATTCTAAACTAAAGTCACTATTTTATTAGTCGGTTGAGGAAGATTCGTGCCCTAATTAGAGAAGTGACCTTTGTGCCACTAAGACTTTCATTTTGTAGGGTTTGTAAAAGGTTTAATATTGAAGTTTGAGTTAGAAACAATACCAACAAAAGATTAAGACCAATGAACAATGATATGGTATATTCTTAGTATCATCAAATCCATAAACACCTATGAAGTCTGTAGAACATAGTAATATGTGTCCTCTAAACTTTGTGTTGGAAAACTATAGCATATTCATTGGATTTCTCAAACCTGTAATAAACCATATTCTTGAAAAATATTAAGATAATTTTGTTGGAGGCATTTCTAGGAAGCATATCTTTGTTTCTAGCCTTGAAAGTCCATTTAGAAATATGCTAGTTGATAAAATACACATATTGGTTAAGGACTCATTGGAGGCCCATCTGAGAGTATATTTCTTCAAAGTGTAGTGCAATAGTTGATTATGTCTATATGGGTAGTTAGGGCTTGTTGAGCAAAAGCTCCAAGGTTGATATATTGATGCTGGGGTCATGTACATTTCTCTTTATAGTTGATACATTGAAGCAAGTGATCTATTTGAGCAATGTTATGGTTCCAAAAAAGAAGAATTATATTGTAGAGATTATATTGGCTATGGACCATTAGGAAAAATCATAGGTAGTGACATTGCAATAGTGATAGCTCCATAATGACAATAGAATAATTGTGAGATTGATATGATAAGAGAAAATGAAGTACAATAGTATTATTGACAACAATTTATTTTGAATTTTGAGTAGTGGTGGATCAAGTTTGAAAATTGTGAAACATGGTCCACTTGTTGAATAGGGTGGTAGGGTGGTGCTAGGGCAGGATGGAGCCTGCGTAGGGCATTAGAATGTCCTTTCAATCAGAGCCTATAAATCCAGGGCGTTAGAGTGTCCTTACAATTGGATCCAGTAAACGATAGTGTTGGAGCATCTTTCTAGTCGAAGCTGGTAAATCAAGGTGTGATATATTCCTTCAAGTTGGGGCCTATAAACCAGGGCATTAGAGTGTCCTTATAGTTGGAGAGGGTAAATAGGGTGTTGGAGCTCATAAAAGTGGAAGTTGGTGCTTCCCATTTTTGTACTATAGAAAGCACATGTATTAAGAAGCATTTAGTGGTTTTTCTCCTGGAAGGGTTTACACCTAAAATCTCGTGTTTATTATCTTGAAAAGTAGGTTTCAGGAAGATGTTGCTAAAAAACAAACAGAACTTGACACTATGCTAACTGAAATAAACAAGCTCAATGAGTGGAGAAAGGAGAAATTTATGGATGATGAAAGGAAGAATATTAACATTGCTCGATTGAAGATGAAGGTGAAAGAAGTAGATGCAACCCCATGCAATGAAGGAAAAAGTTCCATTCTCCCACAAAACAAGGTGATGAGAATACCGATAACAAGATCCCTCAAAGGTCAACATAACGTAAAGAACATTAGAAGGGTGGAAATTTTCAATTAATGAAGCAAGGTCCAAAGGTTGAAGAGTTTGGTCGATGTTTTGGAATGACAATTATTAGGGGAATTTTGAGGTCTAAAATGAGCCTCCTAAGGAAATTATAAAAAAGTAGTGGAAATAATAAAATAAGATTAGATTCATCATCAAATTGTATAGGGAATAAGGAAAATACAAATTTTTCAACTCATATTTTGAACTTATCTCCCTATGGGTTTACTAAAATTTCAAGTGGGAACACTCGTTGGATGCAGAATTTGATTCCTCATCTAAGGAGTACCCATGTTTCATACTTTCGATGGATCCTGCTACATCAAAAATGAGAAATACATGAAAAACGTGATTGTAATCACGTTTTTTCATTTATTTCTCATTTTTCGTGTAGCGAGGTCCATGGAAAGTATGCAACATGCATACTCATTGGACGAGGAATTAAAGTTTGCATCCAATGAGTAGTCCTACTTGAACTTTGAGTAAACCATTTGGGTGATAAGTTGAAAATATGAGTTGAAAGATTAGTTTTATTATTTTATTATTTTTTAATCTTTTTAATTTTTTTACTCCAAAAATGGTGAATCATGCCCCATGGTTGATCTCATCATATTGAATCCTACTGGTTCTTCTAAAGTTTATTTTGGTTGTACATTCTTCTTAGGAGGCCCATTTTAGACCTAAAAATTCCTCTAATGCCAGTTTTTTCATTAAATTTGAAGAAAATATGAAGAACAAAGAAGATATAAATAGTCGATGGTTGAGCTTTTTCTAACTGTAACGGTGGAAATTTTTCTGCTCAGAATGCTAAAGTAATCATGGAAAAGGATCAACAAAGGGATGTAGCTCCTCCAAAAGGGAATGTCTATAAAATATCATCAAAACAAGACCTCTCATCGAGGTACTCGAGTACGTTTAATTGTTAATTTTCTCATGTTCTAACTTCGGGCATATGGCTAGGGATTGCAGATTGTATGACATGGGTGATTACCAAGGAAATCATCAAAACCATAAAATCAAGTTTTTAGGATCGTAGGACATATTTCAAAACAAATTTTCTAGCAAAAAATATATGCCATTTTCTCCATCATTCAGGTTCAACTTTAAATGTTACAAATGCCGTAACTATGGAAATATAGCTCATGATTGCAGATCCAAGATAGAGGAGAGCTTTAATGTTAGGTACAAGAATATTTGGAGAATAAATAAAAGCCAAGAGGAATAGGTAAAATAAGAATTCCCAGTGGTTATGCTATCAATATTTGTGAAGTCGAAAGGTGATGCTGAAAATACAATAGAAGATGTCAGGGTTTAAGATGATCCAGTTGCAGAGTTGGTTCCTATTTTGTTTTGAATAATTAAACTTTATGAATCCATCTTATGTGAATGTTGAAGAGGGGGAGTCCATGAAACAATTAGCATCATAGATAGATTAGTGAGCTTATGGATAAATAGGTTTGGAAGCAGAGTCATGCATAGAATTGCAGAAGGTATCAGTTATGGGAAGTCATGAAAGACGTAATATGTCAGGGGGAGAGAAGTAATTAGAGAAAGACATATTACAGGAAGACAAAGGAAGGTATTTCAATAAGGGGAGTAACTCTTTTCCACTAATGTCAGAGGGGGAGAGAAATCAGGAGAAGTAGAGCTGAAGCATGATGTCAATTGTGATCATGGGGGGAGTATGTGTTTTCATCAATGATAAAGGGGGAGATTGTTGAATGGTGTTGTCATTGATGCCATCATTGGTTCTTGAACACTCTTAATATTTTTTTGGATTTCATTAATTGAAGCTCCAATGATCTAGATGTCCCATAAAGCCTTATATACCCCAATTTTGATGACAAAATGACAAGGAAGATCAACATCCTCAGGGTCAACATTAGCTTTATTGGATAGTCCTTATCATGTCGATTCCAATGGTATATGGCATGCCATGTGACTCATCTAAGTTGGGGAAATATGCTTGATCAAGGATTGAAGCCCCTTCTTGTAGTGAAAAATGTTCAAAGGAATCTGACTTTAATTTATTTTTAAATTTTGGCTCCAAGTTAGATTTAAATTCAATGATGTAATTCAACCTCCAAGATGAATTGGATTTTAGATCGAAATAGTAAAATTAAAATTTAAACTCTTCAATGTCGTTTGCTCTCCAAAATTTATCCATGTTGGCTTCCCTTATGAAACCCCCTCCATCTTTATAAAAGTGCACTAGGTTCCTCCAAAAGGACACATACCTCATGCCAATATCTTGAATTTTCTTCAAAGGCCTTGCGCAGTCCCATCAATCATGTGCATAGGCCAGTTATCAATGATTTCTTTGTTTATTTTTGGCTAAAAAGGGCTATGTTGGGGTCTTCTCTTTTGGATTTCATTGGGTAATCATTTCTGTAGTTTTTGAACAATCTTAAATATCATATGAAAGAGGTAAAGGATTTGTGGGCCTTCTCTCTGTTAATTTCATTAAAATGGCTTCGTTGGGTTTTATGGGGAAGTTAATACTTGTGGAGTGTAACAACAACACAAGTTTTGGTTGGAAATTACGGTTCAAAGTTTGTAGTTATTTTATTTATTCTAGTATGTTGATCTGTTAGGAAGCATGAATTATTGCCTCACATTTCTATTATTCTAGTTTGAAGAACAATAAACTCTTGTTTCATAATTTTGGTTTTGGTTTTTTCGTAGAGGTGGTTTGATTATAAATAGATGAGGAATGGTGTTTGACCATACACCATTGGATGAACTCTTAATTAAGCAATAATAAAGTTGGATGATGATTGGCCATACTTAGTTGAGACACTGATACATATATATATAGTGAGTTAGAAATTTGAGACACATATACAGTAAGCCGAGTTGCCAAGACATATTTATAGTGAGCTGAAATGTTAATACTTTAGATTTGAGACATGTATATAGTGGGTTGTAATGTTGAGACACATAGACAATGAGCTGAGTTGCAAGTTGTAATGTTGAAACATGTGATGCATGAGTTGAGTAGTTACACGAACGTTGAACGTTGACTGGCCACCACATGCATTTGCAATGCATATGGTAATGCTGATTTGTAAAGCATAGATTGAAGGTGGAAAAATTCAAATTCAGTGATTGGAAGTTATATGGATGTGTGAAGCAAAAGTATAAGGAGGAGATTGAATGTTGACTTGGATGTAACCACCCCACGCCACGTTTACCTACTTTTAAAACCTCTCCAAGAAAACATGAGTTGAGTGTTACTATGACATGCCCAACCTCTAAGTTCCTGTTTTGGAAGTGGGGTCTACTAAGCAAAAACATACTGCCATTCCTCAGGGACACCAGATCATCTGGTGTCTGACAAAACCACTGGTTATCAATCCTTGAGTTGGAACTTCTTTTCTTAGTCTTTACACCCAAATCGTAGTCTTGACACACTATGAATATGGTTGAAAGGATCCAATCACACTTATAAGCCTTCATGCATGTGGTTATAACTGATTTATCTAGTTCAGAGGATGTGGTGGCAAGATATATGCCACTTTTTAAGGACTGGCCCACAAGTCACTCTCAAGGTCAACCCGAAACTTTCTAGAATCAAATCTAAGATCATAATAAGTATAAACAATAAATACTAGGGATAGATCTTGCTAAAAACATACAAGTCACATCATAAACATTTTTCAAACATATGGTAAACGTAGAAGATATAGGTCATGAATGCATATTTGATCATGATCTCAATTACTTCACAAAGGAATCATTAACAAGGATCTCTTCCCTTTGTTGTCACCATCTAAAAAGAGAGTTCTAGTTGTACAAAGAGGGAAAAGAGAACATAGATGTTTTGAGCTAGCCTCCAAGCCATATGTTATCCATGATAACCCCTAGAAATAATTTTTAGTTTGATTAATCATTTGCATCTATCTGCTCTTTTTCTGAAAGGAGGAAGAAGAGATCCAGCTTAAATTGTTTTGGAGAAATTTCCATATTCTCTTAAAACCATTTCTTTCACAAACCCCATTTATTCCTTTGTTTTTTAAACTCTAGCTATAGTGACCCATTTTTTAACTCTATCCGAAATCCCTTTTTATATCCAACTCTAGCCATGTTTCCCATTCCCCTTTGAAATGTTTTAAAACATTCAAAAATCATGTTGAAACCCTTTTTAAGCATCGTGACCCACAAACCATAATCATTATTGGCCCCTTCCCTTTTTGTGATACATATTCACCCATATCCCTTTTTAACTTTTGCGATTGCGATATCACATATCATAAAGTTTCCCATGCCGATTTCCATATCCAACTACCGTCACCGCTCTTTCTCACCAATTGCAATAATTTCTTCCCCCACTGATTGTCATATCACAATCGGGGATCACACAAGTCAAAGTCCCTCCTCCGTCGAAGTCCTTTCCAACTTGCGATTGTGATGTATGAGAACCCTCCCGGATGCCATAGTTTATGTATTATGCTTTATTAAAGTTTCACATTTGGACAATCAGCAAGCATTATGAAATATGGTAAAAAGTCCCTCTCCTGTATTTTGATTGCGATACCAACAGGCCCAGATTGTATCGACCCAGATCAACAACCTAGATCAAAGAACATTAAAACATTTATTTTTCTTCCGCTCAATGGGACAATGAAGGTATTTTTCAGCGTATATCCAGTAGCATGGTCATCAAACAGAGAAAAAAATGGTAGTACTATGATATGGTCGATTTCGATATCTCGGGTGGGCACAACCCTGCATATTCATGATTGCAAGTGTCAAGGGGAGAAAATAGAGGAAATATTATGAGATGGACAATTGCGATATTCTGGGTGGGCCCAATCCTGCATATCAACAATCGCAAGTGTCAAGTGGAGTAATCGAAGGCGAGCATCAAAAATCACCGATATGTGAGATTATGTTTAATAAAGGGTCGAGCTTGATAGACATGATACTAAAGCTCCTAGAACCCAAAGACTAAAATCTTGGTTGTAGCCCCCGGCCACATGAAGCGAAATGGGCTAAAGTAGATGAGAATGTCTCGTCCCATAAGAACCTTTAATGGAAAACACCGATGTGATAACTCTGCAATAAAGTAAAGCAAAAAATTTAAAGGCATGGTGGGCTGGAAGCTGAGGCATTTAACAAAGGAAATGTCGCATTCAAAATCAGCATGGGCTGACCTAGAAAGGTCCCTTGTGACATGAAACTAGGGTCGATGTTGACAAAGTAAATGAAGAGATAAAGCTCAGGAGGACTTGATGTTCCAACATGGTACTCCACGTAGAGGAAAGATGAAGTACCGCCCAGGTGACCACTTCTCCTGTACTGTGGCATTAAATTGATAATTGATCACTCCCAGTTTTGAAGAACGAATGATCCGAGCTGTAAAGGCAGAAGTGATGGGAATCGACTGAGTAACATAGGTGCCTAGACTGTGGGAAAGCAACAACCTGAGCAAAGGAAATCCCAGGGATGGGCATGGAGAGATTTTGTTGGAATTTCCATATAATTGTTGACCTATTTTGTAATCATGTAATGTGTCGACCATTTAATGAAGTAATTAAACTTTTGTAGTGATTTTTAGGCCATAGATCCATCCCAGGCCAAGACAGATAGTCAATATGATAGCTGATGCTCAGCTGAATATATTTTGTTGTAATTATTGTTCAATGCTTCCCTCTCCAGATAAATAGTGGTAAGCAACACTTCATAGAGGTTCAGAATCATAAAGAAAGAACTACATGTTATTTTCAAAGACTATATGACTTTATGATATGTATCTTTCAGAATATTAAGGAAATGGTGGTGATTCCTCCTTCGAGTACTACAATATGTTATCCCTCTGTTAAATTCCCTTTTTTTCATGTTTCCTCTCTAAATTCATGGATATTTGATATTATATATTTAAAATTTCATGCTATGAATCATCGCACCCATCCTCTTCATCCATTATGTATACCTTTAACTCAGATAAGTGTAGAATTATGGAGGCTTCAAGCTCTATGAAATAAGTGTAGAATTCCTAATGCTTCAATCTCTATGTGATGAGTTACTCTATCTCCTTATCCTCTCTCATTTCTCTGCCAAAGCTTATTAAACTGTAAGTCCTTGAATTACTCAGCCTCCACTAGTTTATACATATATTTTTGTGAGTTTTATTTATGAAGAAGTATCAGAAATACATGGCTTACGCCTTTACATGAATCCACAAACCCATGCTATATATATATATATATATATATATATATATATATATATCTGTGTGTGTGTGTGTGTGTGTGATGTTTCCAGTTTCCCAAGAATCATGTGAGACACAAAAAATCTAGATGTTCTAAGCAATGGCCTTGTAAGAAATCTGAGGCTAACTATGGAAGTGACAACATCTTCTAGCGTTTTTTCTAGGGAACGCATTGAAGGATTTTTCCCTTGGGATATGACAAGTTAAGCACTCTTTGCGTAGGTGAGAAAAGGTGTTCTGATTGCATCCTCATCACCTTGGAAACTCCACAAATTCCATTATTATTTATCATCCTGGCTTTTAGAAAGCCTCACAGTTGCTCAGATATCTCTTAGCAGAAAACCCCATCTGTATCTGACCCAGAGAAATTAATTTTCAAGAGAGTATGGAAGGGGAAAAATCCTACTACCTATGGTACTGTCTCATCATTATTTGAAGCCTCCTCATCTAGCTCCCAACGCATTGTCATTCACTTCTCAGAATTTACTCCTAAGACCCTTACATACCCTTCTCTAAGTCTATCCACTCCAACCACTATGATTTTGGCCTAAGTTCCTCAAAAAATATCAACCCCCTCCATTAATTTAGATGGTTTTTTTGGGTTTCTTACTGAATAAATATGCCCCTCTTGATTTACCTCAACCTATAAGTGCTATGCCTCATGAATATGTAAAGATTTTTCCTAGGTTCAATTGGGAGGATGAAACACTACATAGAGACACATTGAAACCTTCTATGCTTTTGCTGAGAATATAAATGTAGAACAACTGGAAGTGGTCTTGAGACTCTTTGTAAAATTCCTTGATTGGGAAGCTAGAAAATGGTTTAAATCCCTACCTAATTCTCCCATCACTACCTTGGAGCAACTCAAAAACTCTTTCACACAAAAGTGGGGTGAAAAGAGAAATCATGAGTATGTCCTCATAGAGTTCAATGCTATAAGAAAGAAGCCAAAAGAGGATAATTCGGAATTCATAAAAAGGTTCTATAAGTAGGATAATAACCTTCATGGTGTGATAAATCCCCCTCAAATTATTTCTCACATAGTATTTGTGGGGGCCTTTGAATCCAACTTTGGTTTTACCCTGAGAGAAAGGAATTATTGCACTTTGGATCAACTCAAACTTGATGCTCTTGAGGTAGAAGCAAATTTTACCTCAGTAGGGAAGTCAAGAGGTAAGGATGAACCTACTGAGTAAGGAGAAACATCCTCCTCTTATCAAACTAAAGAATCTACAGATCTAAAGTGTGAAGAAATGGATAAATTCATCAAGATTTTATCACATAAGATGGTGAAGCTTGAGATAGAGAACAAGAGTCTCCTGAAACCGAATGCTCAAGGTAACAACTGAGGTTATAACCCATAGTACAAAAGGCCACCATTGTAGATACTTCCAAGGGAAAGAAAGGACCAACTTGATTAGATCCATCATCCTCTATATTTAGAAGATGATCCTGATGAGCAATCATCGGATACACATGAGATGCAAGGAAACTTGTATTCCTCTTTCTTTGAAGAAGAAATGAAAATATGGCTCACTAGGAGACAAGTAATTATAGAGAAGAAACAAGAAATGAGGTGGACATAGGGGACTATTGTAAATAGTTTGTGGATTTCATGCAAGCACAACTACACTGAAGGTATGATTTAAGATCTTCAAAAAAGATGTTGAGAGAACTGGAACAACAAGACGAAATTGCTCCCCAAGATATTCCCCCAACGCTAGATAAACGGAAATGTAAGTTGAATCCTGACGCATCCAATGTAAAAGTATCCTCAAATAAGGAATGCAAAAGTTGTAAGGAACACATAGAAAATAAGACACTTGTTCTGATAAAAACTACCATTGATAAGGAACGAGAAGCAGAGCTAGGAGGTGTAGAAAAAGGCCAACCTGCATTCAATCTTCAGAAGGAACTTGAAAAGGTAAATATTCTTGTTCCTCTAATTGAACTTCTAAATTGGCCCACTTATAAAACTCAAGTCTCTCATTTCATGCTTCCATCCACCTCAACACTGACCCATGACTGTTTAGACCTTCAAGAAGAAAGACCAATGTGTTATCCAGGAATAGTGTCCACTCGGATGCTGCTATTCCCACTAAGATGGGTGGCTATCTTAGAAACAAACAATCAAAGTCTACTATTGTTTCCTTTTATGAAAATAGATGAGAGGAGAACCAAGAGGACCAACCTGAGTCTTGCGTTTGATTTCCTCTCCTTCTTGATAGAATTTCGCCACTTCTTCTTTGTCTGCCCAGCTTCAAAAGGACCTGTGGAATCATAGAAACATACTAATATACAAGAAAAAAGGATCTAAATTCATAAATAATACAAGATCAGATGTGTATTAACCATATACATCCATATATAAACAAGTACACAAGAATATGGAAGGAAACAAGAATAGCTTTATTCAGATGAAAAGTAGCAAGAGGATTAAAACCATGTGCTCTGACCCCGCATCATCCTCCAGCTAGGAAGCCCTTCTTCACCTCAAGCAAAGCTAGATCACCCAACAATGTGAATGTACACAAGAAAACCAACAACACTTCTCTATAAGATACAAAATTCCAGCCTCTGGATCTCTGTGATGAGGGATCCATATATAGATGATTACAGAGAGGTGAGTCATCTTTTGGGATCTTGATTAGTGTCCTTCTCTATAAATAGTTCTTGCTTCCACTTGGAGAATGATGATCTCTTTACTATCCCTAGTCGAAAATGGAGTGGCAAGTGTCAGAGGGGAAGCTTCTAGAAGATTCCATGATCTTCCACCTCGCATTTTTGTCCCTGCCATTTGTCCATTCTTGACCATCACACCCTACAGAGGAGCAAATCAGTATGCATCACACCTCGTACACTGGGAAGGAGATATGCATCGTACTCCCTATATTGAGCTTTCAGTATGGTCGAGTTTTGACCATTTATGAGCAGGGTTCAGTGGAGAACGTCTGGGAGATGATGTAATCAATTGACCTTGTTCCTTTAGGAATTGAAGCAACACTTTTAGGGACTTAGGAGCCCTCAGTTTATGGACATTTATGATTGGGGTTGAAGTGCCAAAAAATGTCTATAATGGTTTCACCCTAAAGCATGAGGTCGTTAATCTTTCTGATGTCGGGTGAAATGCTTTACTATGAGGATCTGAATTTTTCTGAGTTGGGAGGCGACCCGTATTAACATACAATACAATAAATTATTTTGACAACATTTTTCATGATCTAGCTGAGGCGGGCATTCCCATGGTCAGATTTATAAATTCATTTTCATGTACATAGGACAGACAACCGTCTGTGTGACAGACTGATGATATGGACACATCATCCTTTGATTTGGATGATCATCTGTTCGGCAATGATGTACACTGGATGTTTTTATATTCCTGAATATATCGCAGCTCGAATGGATGAAACTAGATCCGGGGTCTTCAAAACTCGTTCAATATTCACTCAGAGTACAAGTCGATCCATGTGAAAAATGTTCTGGAGTCGAACATGGAAAGCCATCGCCTAATTACTAGCCAATGATGTAAGCTGTTAACAGGCACGAGAGGAATCACCAATAATGACAATGATCCTCAAGGTACTACAGTAAAATTTACGTGGTGTGAAAAAAGACTTGGCATTGAACACCACACAAAATCTCTCGGTCGAAGGCCACTGATGTAAACCTGTCGCCGAAAGTGAGAAACTTGCCATTGAGGCATGCAAGCTTCAAAGTACTGAAAGGGATAATGAGCTGATGTCGAAAAGAAGTGACCCATCGCAGGAGGGCCTTAATGAATCCCACATCAATGACATGGAACGAAGCAAATGATTTTGGAGGTGAAAACAAACTAACAATACAAGGTTCAGGGTGGCAGTCATGAAGGAATGAAGTATGAATGTATTGCAGTGGGTGAGACACATGTGAATTGTCTGAATGACTTCTCTTGAAAATATCGGCGACACTGACGATGGATTGATAGCGTTAACCCCAAAGATGGATGTTGTGATAGACCAATGGTGATGACCAGTGAACGAAACAACCCAACCCGACATGGATGCGGAAGGAAAGTGTCATGTTCAAGAGCGACTTGCTACCAATAAAGCTTCTTCAAGTTTTCTTCCCAATTTTCCCTAGTCATTGCTGACCAATACCTCTTTATTTTTGTCAATCTTGAGGAGGATAACATATGCTTGTTCTATAATCCACCCTTCAGGCGAACTAGTCGCTATATTTTAGCGAGCTTAGCGATAGTGAAACTCGTTCTCATCCATTTGGATGAGCTTGTCGCTATTCGGTTTTAACGAGTTTAATGACAAAGATAACTCAACCTCTTTCAATTTTATAGAGTCTGAAAGAAACGGAAAGAAGACTCCAAAGATTCTTTTTCGTTGTATAATCCCTTAAGTCCGAAAAACCGTAAAATAATACAAAAGGGATGAATTTTGATAGTTTTAACGAGCCGAACAAGACAAGCGCTCGATCTTTTTGTGTAATAATCCCTCAGGTCCAAAAAGATTAAAATCTAGAGGAGGGATAGCACTTCCGATGCCTTTAACGAGCCGGAGAGGCCAATCTCTTGGCAATATTTTCATATTTTACGAGTCAAGTGAAAAGAGCTTAAAGAAGACTCATTTTCGAGGAACGAGTGATGGTTTCGGGTAGTAGCTGATTCCAGGTAAGATTTGGAATTTTCCAATCATGGCAGCATCACAAGGATGACTAATAGAATCACTCTGTGCAGATGTTCCTCGAAGGGGTAAACAATCATATGGGGGGAATGATCGGCTAAAAATAGAGTGGAGGCGATGGCGAGAACATGACCAAGGCTCTAAAGCTGGCGATAAGGCATTCACAATGGTTATTTACTGGTTCATTTTTTAATGAGCTTAAACGCTGGGGGAAACATTTCTTCATGACTTCCATTTATTTTTTAACAAGCTTGAACTATGCGCTAAAACTACTCGTGGAGGGTTTATTTTTTAATGAGCTTGAACTCTGTGACAACATTGCTCGCCATGATGGTCATTGAGTTTTTTATTTACCCTTAGCATTTTGTTCTTTCAAAGATTGTACTACATGTTCATTTGCTTCATCAAACTGATTAGAAATGAAAACATATGCTTGATAAATGAGTTAAAAACACTAATATTTTACTTGAATTACGTGCATAGTAAATTAAAAGTGACTTTTACCTCTCATTTTACCATTTCATTTGAATTTGGTTTGTTGGAGCTCTAGAGGTGCTTTTCCCCCCTGATTTTTACCAGCGGATTCTGGGAGATTTTGTGGACGATTCTCGATGCTGTTTGGACCAGGTAAGAGCTAAACTTGTGCTCTTTCATTACATGCCTTTCATTTTGGATTTTGAGCTTATTTCCTTGTCTTGCTGAGCCCCTGGGGTTTGAAGAACTCGCCCTAGGATCATTGCACCCTTCCTTACTTGAAAGTTGCGATGCATACTAATATCTCCACTGACTAGTCAGTATGCATTTCTCCTAGTACACTTGCTGGGGTGCGATGGACGGAGGGAGGAAATTTTTTGCACAGTTTCCTCATGAATGCTTGCCTGTTTTTTACCAACTGAAGATCCTGACTCTTCCCTTGTTTGTTTTTCAGAGATTCATCGGAGAAAAATGGTTGTTACATGGCGAGAACACAAGCATGAAGAAGAGGATGATGTTACTTTACATGATCCGGGCACAGTAGTTGCATTACGGAACTGTGGCCTGCTGAAGTTTTTCAGTATCTCTAGCATGAGGCAAAAAATCAGTTTGTTGCAGTATTTCCTCAATGCCTGGGATCCTATCAACCAGGTATTCCAGGTTAGTGGCAAATCAATCCCCTTGATAGTGGTGGACATCTATTTTCTGACCGGTTTATCGAGGCATGGTGCCCCTCTCTCATTATCAGGCTCCACCCCTGGGGGTGAGTCCGTGAGGGAGTACATTCGCCGGCATTGCAGAGAGGGATCTCAGCCGAGTGCAGATGGCAAGATAAATATTCAATATGTCACTGGCCGGCCCTTGCGGACCATTCTGTTTACTTTTACTAGACTAGCTGGTAGTTCTGCTCTTCACATAGCCAACAGATCTTATATGCAGTATGCTTTGGAATGCCTTGAACCGAAGGTGTTCAATTGGTGTGATGCAGTACTTTCTATGATGAAGGAACAATTGACCAAAGTGAAGAGCGGCAGATCTAAGAACTTTGGTTATGGTTCTATTTTGACCACTTTCGCCTTGGAGAGAATCCCACTGATGCAGCCACAATACATTTCACTTGTCCTACCTCCACCGACCGAACCACGGATGCAGAGATGGGTCGGTCTCATTTCTCGACACACTGGTCAGCCACAGATTTCTTTTTCTGAGACCTTCTTCAAGTGGTTTGACCGTCAGGAGATGGTTTATGCCAGGTTCCCATATGCTGGTATGGATTTCCGAGGTGATCCGGATTTGGTGCTGCCGGTTGGTGAGCACTGGGGTGCCATGGGTAATTCTTCTAACCATATCTCTATTCATTTTTGTTTATAATGTTATTATATTCTTATGATCAAGACTAATTAAAACTCATGTGCTCATGTAGATGTTGGCCCAGTTCGAGCAACAGTACGCCACAGAGACCCAGCGGCCGCTTCAGCAGGAAAGGCTGTTGGGAGGGCCATCCTTCGCGACCTTGATGTGGTCGAGACTCTTTCGGCACTACAAGACCAGATCGAGGGCCTTACCTTTGGTATCCCGGACGTGAGGACCGATGAGATGCCTTTGCGGTTGCAGTGACATACCACTGGAGTGCCGAGTCAATGGACTAGGCTCTTACGCATGATTGCACAGGCGGTGACTTGTTATCCCCAGCATCATTAGACTAGGGTGCCCCCTAGCATTTTGAGTTTTGGGTCATTTGACCAATTTTTTCTTGGTTACATAACATTATGTACAGACTATAAACAGTTATGGAATATATTTTTGATTTTTGGAGCTCTATTTTGGTTTAGTTACATAATCCTACTGCATATATTGATGTGATGCTTCTTTTTATAAATGTCGCAAATGTCTATCTAACACATAATTTGCCAATGAGTCTGTTAATGTGTTTAAACTTCTGGCAATTGTTGAATTGGATGGAACCAACTATCTTTCCCAATTTTGACCCTTAGGAACATGCGATAGATAGCTGGATTTCGTACAGCATAGATGCCGGTGAGTTGTAGAATGACGAGCTGTGAGTCTAGCCTGATGACAAGTCGGCATATGCCATGTGTGATGGCATCAGAAAAGAGTTCTATTAATGTGTTGTACTCAGCGATATTGTTAGTAGACCGACCAATACACACTCCTCTGAAACTTACTAACTCGCCGCTGGGATTGAAAATGGCCCATGCCGTAGAAGACAGGTTCCGCGAACTACGACTTGCTCCGTCAGCATATCCAATGAATGATTCCAGTAGGTTCGACATCTGCAACGAATGAAAAAAGTGGATTACTTAACCAAATTAAATTCTCTTGGCGAAAACAAAAATGTAACAAAAGCACGAGGATTACTATGCGAAATCAAGCATAGTAACGCTTGAGGTACAACCCGTTGCAAGGTTGCACTAGTGGAATCCCATCATAGTCCATAAACTAGTAGGCTCCTTTTCTAATACTCATTTAACAATATAGGGACCCATCCATAACGATTTGAATTTCCCTGATCCCAATTTATCAGATTCCTGGTCATAAAGTAAAACCAGGTCACCCTCTGAGAAGACACGAGGTTTGACATTCTTGTCGAACTGTGCTTTGACTCGTTTCTTATGAGCCTCATTAGCCAAAGATGCATCACGACGGGTTTCACCCAAATGGATTAATTCCAAGAAACGAACCTCTTCTTCTGAGGTTCCAGGGAGAAGGTCGACTGCGAGTTTGAGGGACGAGATTTGACATTGAACCGGTAAGATTGCTTCCAGACCATACACCAATTGAAAATGTGTGAATCCGGTTGCATTTCTTACCGGTGTCCGGTATACCCACAAGGCCGAGTATAGGATTAGGTGCCAATCCCGTTTGTTGACTCCGATCATCCTTTGTACCATGTGCTTTAGGACTTTGTTGATTGCTTCAACTTGTCCATTAGCTTACAGATAGTATGGAGTAGAGCTATTGTGGGATAGCCCTAATTTGGCAGCCAACTCAACCATCATGTGATTACGAAAATGCGATCCATGATCTATGACTATGGCCTTTGGAACGCCGAATCTGGAGACTACGTGATTTAAAAATAAAAGGGCAGTCGTTTCACTGCTGTTGTTTAATGTAGGCATCTCCTTGGCGCATTGTAAAATAGTCCACCGCGACTATTATGTACCCATGCCCCCCGGTCGAGGTGGGGTTACATGTCATGGAATCTATGCCCCATTTGGTGAATGACCCAACAGCTACTACTGGTTGCAACGGTGCGGGTGGTCTTCTGGTTTTGCTATCAAAAATTTGGCAAGCATGACAACTTCTAACTGCGGTTATGCAATATTTGAACATTGTTGGCCAGACGTATCCTGCTCGTAAAATTTTTTGCGTAGTAGCATAACCGGATTGATGCCCCCCACACGTGCCTGAATGGTAGTCATTCAGGACTTTTTTGGCCTCCTCAAGGGTGAGGCACCTCCGCAGAACTGTATCGATACCGCGACGGTAAAGAGTATCACCAACAATCACGTAGTATTTTGCTTGGTATCAAATACGTCTTTGTTCGGAGCATGAGGTGTTTGACCTGTATGTTTGTGTCTGGAGATAAATGATTATATCTCTGTACCACAAATTGCTCAAAGATATCAGAAACAAATTTTCATCCACAATTGCTTCTTTGGATGTAGCATCGTTGGACGACGATGGGAGATTGCATAGTAACTCCGCGAATACCAGGGCTTTCCTTGATTTGGATTTTTTGAATTCCAAATCGAACTCTTGTAGAATTGCTATCCATTTTGAATATTTGCCCCCCAGCAATTGTCGCGACAATATATAAGTCATGGGGTTGCAATCTGATAAAATGGTAGTTTTCCTGAAGAGGACGTAGTGTCGAAATCTCTTTATCTCGAACAGCCGTGAGGGCGAGATTTTCAACGTAGGAGTATTTCATTTCCGTATCATTTAAGTTTCGGCTTAAATAATATATAGGATGTTCAATTCCATGTCTTCTTGAACTAAAACCATTGCTATCGTCGTATCTGCTGCAGCCAGATATAGGTTAAAGTCTTTTTGATAATCAAGAGCATACATTAATGACACTTGTATTAGTGATTTCTTTAAAGCATCAAAGGAGGCTTGCGCGACCTGGTCCCAAACGAAGGGTACTTCCTTTTTCAAAAGACAAGTATAACCTTTAGCTAGTTCAATGTAATTTGGAATGAACCTCCTGAGGAAATTTGCTTTCCCTTGGAGTTTCTGAATCTGAAGCAGGTTTGAAGGTGGAGGAAAATCGATGATTGCCTGAACCTTGCAAGGGTTGAGATGAATCCCATCCTTTGAGATGACGAAGCCAAGTAAACGACTAGAACTGACACAAAACACACATTTGTGCAAATTGAGTCGTATCTTGTAGTTTCAACAACGTAGAAATATTGCTCTCAAATGGCACGGATGATCGGTTCGCTTTCGCGAATGAGCTGGGAGATCATCGAGATAAGGTTGAACAATGTTTTTGATGTCATGGAAAACATAGTTCATTGCTCTCTGAAAAGTTTCCCCTGCGTTCTTCAAACCAAAGGGTAGCTTGCGATATGTGAATGTGCCCCACGGACAAATGAATGCAGTCTTTGACTGGTCCTGTGGGTGGATATTTATTTGATTATACCCAGAAAATCCATCCATAGATGAAAAGATTTCGAATCCGGCGCATTCATCAATTATCTGGTCGATAAAGGGTGTAGGGTAGTTGTCTTTCAGACAAGCTTGATTTACATCCCTGTAATCAACACACACTATAATTGTTCCTTGTTTTTTCATCACAGGAACAATATTCGATACCCAATCGGAACGGGGTAAATGAAACCAACATGGAGGAGTTTCTCAACTTTTGCCTTGATGGAAATAGCTTTCTTGGGGTGCACTTGCCTTAGCCGCTGTCGTACTGATTTGACATCTGGATACATCTTAATTTCGTGTTCAACTATGCTTGAGTCGATACCTGGCATTTCATCATATGACCAAGCAAAGAAATCTCTAAACTCGTGAAAGAGAGTGCTATATATTTCGAGTTCGGAAGAAGAACAAGGTTTGCCAACATGAATGTTCTCTACAACATCTATTTTGGTCGAGATATTTATGGCAATAATCTCTTCAATATTGGATAGGTTTCTCTTGGAATCCACCGTGTTTACAGTATTCGTCAGAAAGTCAAATACCGAAGGATGGTGTAGGTCGCCGGAATTATCTCCTTTCCAATTCAAGAGATGGGAATGATGGTGGTAATCTTCCCATGATGCCCCATCAACTATCATTGATTGAATGATTCCTTCGTGTGTAGAGTGTAATAGCGACCAAGGATCTGAAAGGGTGCCATATTCCTTAGACCTATCTATCCAAATGCTTGACGAGCGATGATGTTGGTTTGCCTCCCATGCTGAGAACATTGATTGCTATAATATTTCCAGTAGGGTTAGAGGAAAAACCTGCGAATGATCCACTTTAACATCGTTTTCTGACATCCTTTGAATGGAAGATATCATATTGTAGGTTCCTACATTAGCCACTTCCACCAAATTCGTAGGAGGCGGTAGGGTAAAATTTCCCATTAATGTAGGGTCTTTTAGTAGGCCTACTTCGATATTATGAAGCATGCTGGGGCTTCCATGGATCATCAGAATGCTTCCCGTAACTTGCGAACTGTTGGGGAGAAAAGTTCGTTGGTCAATGATTGTAATTCCTCCTTGGGAAGGAAATTCAATTTTCCTAAAGTAGGTCGACACAACAGCTGCCATGGCATATATCCAGGGTCTTCCCAGTAGGATGTTGTAATCAAGATTCCTGTCGATGACTTCAACATCGATTTCTACTATTTTCCCCCCTAGTTCGACTTGCAAGTTACTTATTATCCCATATGGGGTGTATGTTCGTCCATCAAATGATTTTAATGTTTTTGATGATCGCGACAAGGACGGAGACCCCTGAGTTTTCCAGCAACTCATCAACATGATACATGTTGATGCCCCCTCATCAATAATTGTTCTATGAATAGTTTTGTTGAGGGCTTTCACTTGAATGAGGAAAGCTAGTTGAGCTGGTAACTGAGGGTTGTATCCTTTATGATTAAAAGATACAAGATTGGAATCCGTTGGGTCAATCGCACCTATTGCTGATAATAAAGCCTACTTTTGGGAGGGGAAATTTTGCAGTACTTCAAGAGTCAACATCGCGGATGGCGATTGAGCTAAATCCTCCACTATATTATAGTGTTGTGTTGCTCGGGCACAAGGATTAAACGTTGATTTGTGTACTACTCCCTTTGGCGGTTTTATTGTTAATTCAGGAATGATGGGTGGCACGACTTCTGTTGAAGTCGTTGTTGAACTACTAGGTTGATCGTTATCCTTGTTGTTCAACATCTATGGATTCCCGTAATCTTTACTCCTTGTCGTTATTAGAGCATCATTCAATTGCTTCGAGACTGATAACATTAGCACTTGGGACGGGGAAGCATTTTTTCTAGCAACCAGATTTTTTCCTTGGTTTGGAAATGGATCAGTCAATACAGCCGAGGTTTTTGAACTGTTGAAGAATTTTCTAAGTTCTTCTTTATGTGGACACTCTCGGGTCTAGTGATCCTCGTCACATATATTGCATGGATTTTTTGGTTTTTCATTCCCAAAAGGGTTTGCAAAAGATTTTCTAGGAGACGAGTCTCCCTGGTTTTTCTTCTTCACTTGTTTTTTCTTCTTGCCTCCTAGCTGCTTGGTTTCTTTGCCTTTATCTGTCGACATGGCATTTACTTCCAAGGCTAGAAGTTCCTCATTTGCATCTTGATTCGAAATCGTGCAAGCCCTTTTCAATGTGGCCTTTTCGGTTATAGTGCTTGTCGTACCTATCACACCATCGCCGGTATGAGAGTCTTTGTTTGATTTAGGAGGCGAAGGAACGGAAAATTTTGGTCTAGGAGCATCAAGGATTTTATCGTAGAGCGTGCCAAACTGAGTATAGATCAAGTCCAGATATTGTGCATGAGCAATAACTTGCTCTTCAGTGACGAATCCTCCCTTTGTCACATCTTATGTAATAGCGGATAACAGTGACTTAATAAACCATTCAGCCAATAGTTGATCAGGAACATATGTTTTTACCATTCTACAGCGACGCCGCCACTCATGAATATGATCGGATATGTGAGTGGATGTCGTTTGTTTGAAATTGGTAAGCAACTCAGTTCCTGTTTCGTACCTGATAGGTAACTGAAAATGGGTTAAAAAGGTTGTGGCTAGGGTACTAAAGTTATCAAATGAAGCTCTAGGCAGTTCGATATACCGCTTTGCTGCCGGACCAGTTAACGTGCGTTGAAAGAGGTGAATCCAAATCGAATCATCATTGAGAGTATTTGATGAACACCATAGATGAAAGGTCATCACATGATTCGATGGGTCTTCGCTTGGATTTCCATTAAATTTAGGAATATTTGACGGAAGTTTATGCGGAATCGCCAGCCACCAAGGGGTGTAGGCAATTGGATCGTTCGTTAGTCGACTTAGATCTGGTAATTCTAGAGTTGACCCGAAAGGCAACTGTTGATTCAGGCTTGGTTGAGCATACCCAGGATAAGACGAAAAAGTTTGAGTAGTTTGTCTTTGCATACCAGCATAATGCAGTTGATGTTGGTAACTTTGGTAAGGTTGATGGGCATAACCATTATGATATGGTTGATACGACTACCCATTACTTGCAAAGACTTGTTGCTCATATCCTTGGTAAGCCTGCTGGAATTGCAGTTGTTGGTATTACACCAGCCATGGTTGTGAAGCCATGGACTGTTGTCCAGTACTGACTGTTTGACCAAGATGGGGATTGGTGTTCCCCATTTGAACCTGTGCCCACTAGTTGGTGATTATGGTTGTGTCGTAGGTACAAGATATTGTTGTATTGCAACCTGCGAAATTTGAGGTTGGCATATAACTAGTGGCGCTTGTATTTGTGACACTGCCACAATAGCCGGCATAGTGGGAATGTTTGTCATAGGTGAACTTTGTTGTATTGAGCATACAACTCTTGGTTGTTGAGACAGGATTGGTACCCAACTACTAGTTGTGATTCCAGCATAACCCAATTTCTGTTGCAAACTCATGCATGGTTTTCCTTTCGCGGAAGACATTGGAAGGGTATACGGCCCTCCATACGACGATAATCTAGTACTCAAAGGAATAATTTTCCTTTGGGGACCAGTTTGCCCAAATTGACCTTGTGACGGATCAATTTGTCGAGACTCAACATAAGAGATCCCAGATATAATTTCGGACGAACAAATGGGGACAGTCCATACTGTCGAAATAGTCCCAGGATGGACTCCATCCAGCAATATAAAGCTGGTTGGGATAGATGGCACGCCAGCGAACATTGTCAGAATAGCAGAAGGAGCTTCTGTTGTTACTATGTTGGGTGACATAGTCCTTGATGTTGATGGTTGTTCAGACATATTAAGTCTATCCAAAATATTCCTCAGCGATTCTTTAGGAACTTTCGAGGGTGGGTGAATATTCTCTGACGAAGAAGGATATAGGGCGATCCCAACTCCAAGTTGCATTGGAGTGCTAGATGGAGGATCTTCCACAATATCTTCTATGGAAATCAATCCAGGAGGAAGAGGCAGACCGTCAGGTCCGTAAAATATTTCTGGTGCTGAAGAAGATGTAAGTTCTGCAGCAGAAGTCGGTTGGGGAGTAACACCTTTTGAATCGTCTGTAGACGGAGTCGGTTAAGGAATAGAAGTGTTAACCATCACACTAGGATCAGTCGTAATGTCCTTTTTTTGTTGCGGAATTTCTTCTGTAGAGGTAGGGATTCCAAAAATGTTCGGAGTAATCGAAGTCTCTGAGGATGTTGGGGTGCTTGCTCCAATCAACCTAGGGGACTTTGATCCAGTTAAATGAATTCGCTTCGTCCAGAATGGTTTTGCTTCTGGAGTCAACGATGGTTGACTCGTAAGTCTCCGCGAACGACGGGGTTTTGATTGACTTTCTTCCACGATTGCGGATTACTTGATCAACTCAAAATAAAAAGGGAAAAATGTTTTTCTAATTAAATGAATTTTAGACGCTTTGACACAACTTGTTTTTTCAATTTTAAAGAGTCGAGAAAAAACAAAAGATGAATCTAGTCGCCTTAGATTTTTATTGAGCCTGAAGTGACAAGTGCTGACAGGACCTTTTCCTTTAAGGAGTCTGAAAAGGATAAAAATGGACTTCTCTGGAGATCTAGGCAGAGAGGATTAACAAACCAATCGCAAAAATACAGAATACTTTTTACAGTATGGCAGGCAATCTTCTCGAATGCTATGTTCGGTGCATTGCAATCGATAGGGCGGCAGACACGACTTCCTAAGGATAAAGGATGCAACCTATTGTGGTCTCCCAATATATACTTGATGGTACGTGGGAGCACAAGTTCATACTCGCACTTGCCGTCTCAGAGTGGAGGAATCACCCAACCAACACTAAAAGCAACAGTTACCAGGCTTTACGACGCCGGAATACGTCTCTAGCCTAGACCTCTAGATGTTGTGCGTTAAGTTCCAAAGCATTGTTAGATTCATTCAATTTATTTTAAGTTGATCTTGCTTAATAGTTTTCCTTTCAGGTTCACCCTGTGATGTATATATAATTCCTAAAATGCAGTCTAAGATGATAAACAAACGTTTGATCTTCTTTCAGCAATGAAAATCCTAGCTACTAAAGGGAAGAAAGTCAAGAATATTTTCTTCACAGAGCAGAGAGCACACACTAAATTCATAGTCCTAAATCAAGCCAAGCAATCAAAATGCAAATTCACATGCATGTGTTTGTTTTCAGCTCTCTTAATGTGTGAATGACGTTAAGAAAGATATGTGCGAAATTGAATTACTTTTAAAGCGACAGTACTCAACAAAATTCTTTTTCAAAATGAAGTGAAAGCAAGAGAGACACTTTGCGATTTTGAAATGGAAATTCCTTTTCGACACTTTAAAACTAATAATTCAAACCCTATGCAACAGTAACTGTATAATCAACTATCCATAACAATGGGATTGCTTTCTAAAACTAAAAACAACAGCTAAGACACTTTCAGATCTAGAGAAGACAGTTCGACTATGCTACTTTTTGCAAAAGAGAACTAAAAATGACGCACAATACATAAAAACATTTATAGTTCTTTGCACTAAGGAGGAGGAATAATGCAAGAGAAGGGGGGTTTTCATATAAGTACACTTACTACAGACAACAAAACTCTTGAATAAGACTGAAAATAGTGAGAAAAATCCACAGTCGGAGGGTAAAGTTAACCCTCCCTGACCATCGCACCTGTTACATAGTGAACTCAGTATGCAGCGCACCTACTGCACTAGGGAAGTGCCATGCATACAGACTGCCTTGAAGGTAGGGTGCGATGGTAGCAGTGCAAGACTTTGAATGGGATTTCACTCACAGCTTGCAATCTAGTTCAGGTGTTTAGGTTGAATAAGTAAAGACCAGTGTATGTAAAACACAGGGGTGATCTAAGAGGTTACTAGAGCCACCACTCAGGGCAATTAGATTGCTTGCAGATCTATTGTTTAATTCATAAACAAAACATGGAGATAGACTGAAGCAACATTGATATGCTTTGCATTTGTATGAAAAATGCAGTTTTAGGGCTAGTTGGCTTGACTTCAGGCTCCGTCTGTAAGTTTATAAAAGAAACAAGGATAGATAGGCTAACAAGTAATCTAGTCACTCCCCAGTGGAGTCACCATTTTGTTATCTAGGAATAGTGTCTACTGAGATGCGGCTATTCCCACTAAGATGGGTGGCTATCTTAGAAACAAACAATCAAAGTCTACTATTATTTCCTTTTATGAAAATAGACGAGAGGGGAACCAAGAGGACCAACCTGAGTCTTGCGTTTGATTTCCTCTCCTTGATAGAGTTTCGCCGCTTCTTCTTTGTCTGCCCAGCTTCAAAAGGACCTGCGGAATCACAACAACATACTACTATACAAGAAACAAGGATCTAAATTCATAAATAATATAGGATCAGATGTGTATTAACCATATACATGCATATATAAACAAGTACACAAGAATATGGAAGGAAACAAGAATAGCTTATTAGAGAAAAGTAGCAAGAGGATTACAACCATGTGCTCTGACCCAGCATCATCCTCCAGCTAGGAAGCCCTTCTTCACCTTAAGCAAAGGTAGATCACCCAACACTGTGAATGTACACAAGAAAACCAATAGCACTTCTCTATAAGATACAAAATTCCAACCTCTGGATCTCTGTGATGAGGGATCCATATATAGATGATTACAGAGAGGTGAGTCATCTTCTGGGATTTTGATTAGTTTCCTCTCTCTGTTAGTTCTTGCTTCCACTTGGAGAATGATGATCTCTTACTCATCCCTGGTCGAAAATGGAGTGGCAAGTGTCAGAGGGGAAGCTTCTGGAAGATTCCATGATATTCCACCTCACATTGTTTTCCCTTCCATTTGTCCATTCCCGACCATCGCACCCTACAGAGGAGCAAATCAGTATGCATCACACCTTGTACACTGGGAAGGTGATATGCATCGCATCCCCTGCATTAAGCTTTCAGTATGGTCTAGTTTTGACCATTTATGAACAGTTTTCAGTGGAGAACTTCTGGGATATGATGTAATCAGTTGACCTTGTTCCTTTAGGCAGTGAAGCAGCACTTTTAGGGACTTAGCAGCCCTTAGTTTATGGACATTTATGATTGGGGTTGAAGTGCCCAAAAATGTCTATATCACAATGGTTGTTTTTGGGCTTCATGTTGAAGAACTTGATCCTTCCACCACAACATTCTATGTGACCCTGGTATTTCATGACATTTTATTGCATAATTTCATGTTGGACTTTGAAGCCTCACATAACCTCATGCCCTTATCCATGATGGAACAACTTGGCTTGTAGATCACCAGGCCCTACAAGGACCTATACTCCTTTGAATCTAAGAAGGTCAAATGCTTGGGAATGATAAAAATTTGGTGGTAAATCTAGCTCAAATCCCTATGAAGAGTGTAGTGATTGAAATCGTAGTGGAATATATTCCCCCTTGATGTGGCATGCTCCTATATAGGTCTTGGGGTTCCAAGGTGGGGCGATCTATCAAGTTAGATCTAACTTATGCCATTATTGCCACTTTTTGGAGGCGAAGAAAAGAGGTTGTACAAAGAATCTAGATTTCTATAAATTGTGACCCCAACTGAAGGTTCTAAAAATTCTCTAGTGTATGGCAAATATAGCGACCTCTCCTACCTGTTCCTAGAAGAAGATGAGACCATCTTAGAAGAAACACTAGTACATATAAAGATGCATTTAGAACACCAACATGTAAATGAAAACAAAGTGTGGAAATTATACTTTGAAAAAAAAAATTACTAAGAGGGAAATAGGGTAGGAGTATTGTTGGTATCTCCCGAGGGCAGCTCAATACCCCTCTCATTCAAGATGTAGTTTGAGGAAACCAACAATGTGGCATAGCATGAAGCATTTATCCTTGGGCTACAAATAACAAGGAATATGACTATTGAATGCTTAATTGTGCATGGAGACTGAGCTAATTTTAAAGTAGATCAGAAATTAGTGCTAGTCTAAACACCCTATATTGAGGACTTACCAAAATGAAGTATGGGATTTGACTGATAACAACTTCCTGGTGTTTAATATCATATTTTTTTCCTAGAGAAGGAAATAGAATGGCCAATTCCCTTGTTGTAGCAACAAGAAATTTCAAAACCTCTCAAAATCCACTTCTCAAGTACGAGGTGGAGGTTAGATACAGACCCTCTGAACTTGATAATGTCAATCACTAGCAGGTATTCAAGGACGATGATCAGATCAAATGATTTATAGAAGAATTTGGGGAGTTTTCTAACTCAACCTTTGATCAAGGAGAGGAAAAGAGGCATATCAACAACCCACTTCATGGGAAGACACAGTGGTTGGACATAAAATTCTACAACTGAAATGGAATACCATTCCTCATAGGCTAGTCCCACTAGAAATATTATTTAATAAGGATGGTGTAGCCTCCAAACCAATGGCTCCAGAGATTGATGAACAAGTAGAAGATTGCAATATCGGATCATAGGATGAACCCCATATGGTCAGAATATTAAAAGGAATCCCTTCACAATTTAAACAAAGCTATTTAAATCTCTTTAAAACCTATAAGGATGTTTTTTCTTGGTCTTATGAGGACTTAAAAGAATTTTATACTAACATCATAAAGGGTGGAATAAAACCATGCAAGAAGAAGCTCAGGAAGATTAATCCACTCTTACTCCCCTCCATTGAAAAAGAAGTGAGGAAACTTATACAGGATAAAATCATAGTGCCTTTAAGGTATTTGGAGTGGGTGGCCAACTTAGTCCTAGTCTGGAAAAGAATGGAGAAATAAGGATATGTGTAGATTTTCGGAACCTTAATAGTGCATCATTAAAACACAACTACCTACTACCTATGATGGATTACATATTGTAGAAGGTGGTTGGGTTAGTCAGAATGTCCATGATGGATGGGTTCTCTGGTTACAACCAAGTGGCAGTCCACCATGATGATCAGAAGAAGACTGCTTTCACCACCCTGTGGGGAACATTCATGTATGCTTGCATGCCTTTCAGTATTATTAATGTAGGGGCCACATTTCAGAGAGCTATGGATATATATTTTGTAGGGGAGAAATACAAGTTCGTAGTGGTATATTTCGACGATATCACAGTCTTCTCTAAGATCGATGAATAACACATCCTCCACTTGAAGCTCACCTTTGAGAAATACATGAGATATGTTTCTTTGAATCCCAAGAAATATCAATTCACCCTGAGTGAGGGGAAGCTACTAGGAAACATAGTAGCGTAAGAAGGAGTGAAAATTGATCCTAAGGAAGTTGAAGCTATCAGACATATTCCTCTACCTAGAAATAAGAAAGAGGTACAAGAATTTTTGGAGAGAATCAATTTCTTGAGGAGGTTCATACCCAACTACGAAGGAAAATGAAGTCAAGTAGATCCCTACCCCCCGAGATTATTTTACTAGAATTAAAGAAGCTTTGGATGAAGCGCCAATACTAGTCAGCCTAGACTACTCAATGCCTTTCTATATATATTCTTTTGCTTCTTCGCATACTATTGTTGGAGTTCTGCTACAGAAGAATAAATATGGTTATGAACAACCAATCACCTTCTTAAGCCAAGTCCTGAGGGATGCTATGTTGAAATATAACATCTTAGAGAAACAAGCCTATGCACTAGTCAAGGCTTTGAAGGCATTTTGAATGTATGTGCTACAATCAGAAATCACAACATTTGTCCCAACGATAGCAGTCAAGGACATCCTTGTGAAAGGATATAGTGAAGGAAAAAGTGGTAGGTGGATAGCAAAGATACATGAATATGAGTTAGACATAAAGCCTACTAAGCTCATAAAGGGCTAGGGGCTGGCCAAGGTTTTATGAGAATATAATTGCCAAGATTTAGGGATAAACTTGATTACAGTGGAAGGCAGAACAAAGCTCCAGAAGAATGGTATTTAAGCATTAGAGCAAAAGATATATGCTAAATATGAGGGATCACCCTAGTATAAGAATATCATCCATTATCTCTTGTTCCTAAGGTACCCACTAGGGATGGATAAATCCAAATACATAACTCTGAGACTGCAAGCTCAAAATTATATCATATCCAATGGTCAACTCTACTAGAAGAACCCAATGGGAGTTTTTCTATTATGTTTGGTAGAAGGTGAAGCTCATAAAGTGATTGAAGAATTTCATGGAGGAGTTTGTGGAGGTCATTATAGCTGGAAGACCACAACTCACAAAATCCTCAAGGAAGGATTCTACTGGCCTACACTATTTGGAAATGTTCATTCCTAGGTTAGGTCATGTTAGAAGTGCCAAGTGTTTGCTAAGAGGAAAAAAAATTCTCCTCTCCCCCTAATTCCAGTGTATGTGGAAGAACCCTTCAGACAATGGGGACTAGACTTCATAAGAGAAATTAACCCACCTTCCAGTGGCCAACATAAGTGTATATTAACATCCATGGATTATTTCATCAAGTGGGTAGAGGCTATCCTAGCCATAAATGCTATTGACTTAGTGGTAATTAAGTTTGCAGAGGAAAATGTATTATCGTGTTTTGGTTTCCCTATCAAAATCATCACTAACAATGTTTAAGTCTTTAAATCCACAAAATTCGTCATCTTCTATCAGAGATTCAATATCATCATCGGGCAGCCCACTACCTACTATAGAGCTTGGCTAAGTCCCCAAACAAAAATGTGGTGAGAGTGTTGAAGAAGACCATCACCAAGAATCAGAGGAACTGGGACTCCCAATTGATGTTTTCCCTCTGGGCTAACTGAGTAACTCTTAAATGATCCACTGGAAAATCACCTTTTGAGCTAGTCTATGGTAAGGCTGCAGTCTTCCCAATCCAATTAGCAATGGCAATGGCGAATCTAATACAAGAAGTTGAGGAAGAGTTAAGTGCCTTAACACAAAGGATAAGAAAACTAGTTGAATTTCATGAAAATAGAGAACAAGTGGGGGCTAAATTGGAAAATTACCAACAAAAGATGAAATCCCTATCTGACAAGAAGCACAAGAAGGACAAGGACAGACCTATTCAACCAGGAGATTTAGTTCTTTGATGGGACGTCTGAAGGGAAGAAAAAGGCAAACATAGAAAATTTGATCCACTTGGTTCGACCCTTTCAAAATTTTAGAAGAGAAAGGAAATAATATGCAACTACTCAAAAATCTAGATGATGAATTGTTGGAGTTGTTGGTAAATGGTCAGTTCCTCAAACTCTATTTCCAGAATTAGAGGTACCTATCTTGCAACCATTATAAATATCAGTGTGTCTGTTGTAATTATTATACGAAATTTCTAGTTTCTATCGAAAATTTCACTTTCACAAAATTTTCACTTGTTTAAAAAGACTCCATACCCAAAGAGACAAGTTCACAGACTACAAGTTCTCGACGCATTGTGATCTAATGCCCCGTCCCAAGGTGGAGCCAATGTTGTCACTTTCTGAAAAGAGATTTCCATCTATACAAAGAGGGAAAAAATAACAAATATGTTTGGAGCTTCCCTCCAAGCCATATGTTATCCATGATAACTCCTAGAAATAATTTATAGTTCGATTAATCATTTTCATCTATCTGCTACTTTTCTGAAAGAGGTCATTGTGGTTTGCAAATTAGAGATTAAAGGAGGAAGAACAGGTCCAGTTTAAATTGTTTTGGAGAAATTTCTATATTCTCTTAAAATCATTTATTTCACAAATCCCATTTATTCCTTTATTTTTTAAACTCTAGCCATAGTAACCCATTCTTTAAATCTAGCCTAAATCCATTTGTATATCCAACTCTAGTCGTTTTTCCCATTCCCCTTTGAAATGTTTTAAAACATTCAGAAGTCATGCCGAAACCCTTTTTAACTGTTGGGACCCACAAACTATAATCACTATCGGGCCCTTCCCTTTGTGTGGTACATATCTGCTCGTCTCTCTTTTTAACTTTTGTGATTGCAATATCACATATCACAAATTTTCCCCACTAATTTCCATATCAAAGTCCTGTCACCCCTCCTTCTCACCAATTGTGATAATTTATTCCCCCGCCAATTGCAATATCTCAATCGGGGATCGAACAAGTCAAAGTACCTCCTCCGTTGAATTCCCTTCCAACTTGCAATTTTGATGTGTGAGAACCCTCACGGATGCGATATTTAATGTATCATGCTTTATTGAAGTTTCACGTCTAGAAAATCGGCAAGCACTATTAAATATGGTAAAAATGCCCTCTCCTATGGTGGAATTGCGATACCAACATGCCCAAATTGAATCATCTCAGATCAATGGCCCAAATCAATGAACATTAAAACTCTATTTCACTTCCTCTCAGTGGGATGACAAGGGTATTTTTCAACTTATATACAACATCACTGTCATCAAACAGAGAAAACCGTAGTATTACTATGAAATGACCAATTGTGATATCTCAGGTGGGCCCAACCCTGGATATCAGCGATTACAAGTGTCAAGGGGAGGAAAGATAGGAAATACTATGAAATGGTTGATCATGATATTCCGGGTGGGCCCAATCTTGCACATTAACGATCACAAGTGTCAAGGGGAGACACTAAAGGCAAGCATCATAAATCATCGATATGCGGGATTCTGTTTAACAAAGGGATGAGCCTCACAAACACGAGCCCAAAGGTCCTAGCACCCAAAGACTTAAGTCTTGGTCGTAGCCCCCAGCCACATGAAGAAAAAGGGGCTAAAGTAGATTAGAATGTCCTATCTTGTAAGGATCTTTAATGAAAGACCCCGATGTGATAACTTTGTGCTAAAGTAACACAAAAACTTAAAGGCATGGTGGTTCGACAGCTGAGGCATTTAAGAAAGGAGATGCAACATTCAAAATCAACATGGGGTAACCCAAGAAGGCCCCCTTATGACATGAAACTAGGGTTGATGCTGATAGAATAAATGAAGCCATGGAAGCTTGGGAGGACTTGATGATCTAGCATGGTGCTCCACATAGAGGGAAGACAAAGTACTGCCCAGGTGACCTCTTCTCCTATACTGTGGCATTAAACTGATAATTGACCACTCTTATTTTTGAAGAACGAATGATTTGAGCAGTAAAGGAAGAAGTGACGGGAATCAACTGAGTGACATAGGTGGCAAAACCATGGGAAAGCAACAACCTGAGAAAAGGCAATCCCACAGATGGGCATGGAGGGATTTTTTTGGTGTTTCCATCTAATTGTTGACCTGTTTTGTAATCATGTAATGTATCTTTTGTAGTGATTTTTAGGCCACAAATATATCCCAGACTAAGACATCTAGTCGATATGATAGATGATGCTCAGTTGAAGATATTTTGTTGTAATTACTATTCAAAGCTTCTATCTACAGATAAAGAGTGGGAAGAAACACTTCACGGAGGTTCAGAATCCTAAAGAAAGAACTACATGTTATTTTCAAAGACTGTATGACTTTATGATATGCATCTTTCAGAATATTAAGAAAATGGTGGTGATTCCTCCTTCAAGTAATACAATATGTTATCCCTCTATTAAATCCCATTATGTTCATGTTTCCTCTCTGAATTAATGTAATTGTAGTTGTTAGAAATGTTTCACATGTTCTTACAGATTAATTTGTATTGACTCATTAATGCATGTGCTTGTATGGATTTTTATATTTTATCTTAAACTTGTGCTCCATGAATCATCGCACCCATCCTCTTTCATCCATTATGTCTACCTTTAACTTATATATGTGTAGAATTATGGAGGATTCAAGCTCTATGCGATAAGTGTAGAATTCCTGATGCTTCAATATATATGTGATGAGTTGCCCTATCTCCTTATCCTCTCTCATTTCTCTACCAAAGCTTATTAAACTGTATTTCCTTGAATTACTTGGCCTCCACCAGTTTATACATATATTTCTATAAGTTGTATATGTGAAGAAGTACTAGAAATTCATGGCTTATGCCTTTAGATGAATGAAACAACCCATGATGTTTATATATAATATATATAATATATATATATATATAATATATATATATATAATATATAATATATATATAATATATAGATATAGATATATATTTGTGTGTGTGTGTGATGTCTCTAGTTTCTCTAGAATCATATGAGATACACAAAATATAGATGTCACAGGCACTAGTCTTGTAAGAAATATAAGGCTATCTCTAGAAGCGACAACACCCTCTAAGGATAGTTGCAAAAACACTTGTTAGCCCATGCATTCATTAATTAACTTATCAAATCATAAGAAAGATCCATAGTAAGAGCACATTAATTAACCATGTTATAACCATAATAAATCCATGACAAACCAACCATAAGAAGAAAATAATAACCATTACATGTGCTCATCAATCACAATAGAAAAGTATCTCATATTAATCATATGCATAGTCAACCAAGTTAGGGACTTCCACGTACCACCTGACCATAGGTTGGGTTGAACCAAATCTATGTTTAAACCAATAACCCCTATGTCATATTCTGAGCATGAATGTGGTATCATATGGGTTAAACCAAAATAGAACCAACCAGGGCTTCCAGAGGCCAAACCACCTCAACCCTCAACCACAATTATTTCACGTAAATTGGTCTAGAAATACCTAACATCAACACAAGATTGGATGCCTCCAAATTACTCCTTCACCAGCTCCAAAGGAATTTCCCATCTCTACCCATCCATCAATAGTTCCATGAGAAAGCCCATCTCCACCCTTGACCCTTGAGAATTTTCCCAAGACCGCCTCAAGTAGAATCCAAGTCTATCGACCATGGAAAGATTAATTAACATAAAGAACCCACTACATCATGGCTATCCAAGAAAAGGAAAGGCAAGCATGAAACCACTGTCAATCCAGGAAAATCTCATGCTAATGATAATAAAATAACCAAATAACCACATGCATGTACCATGCATCCAAATCTCAACAAAGAAATTACACATGTAACCTATTACCTACAATGCACACTTGTTGTAGTTGTCGATCCAACTTTCTCCCTGTCCACAATTTATTTCCTTTTCTTATCCTTTGCTTGCTTCCTTGCTATCTCCTCTTGTATCTCTCTCTCTCTCTCTCTCTCTCTCTCTCTCTCTCTCTGTGTGTGTGTGTGAAATTGATTCAAAGCTAAAATAGACAAAAGATTGTGAACTATTTCTCTGATGCCTTTTTATCATTGATGTCTAGTCTCTTCCTTTCTTTTTCCTTTTTTGTTCATTTTCTCTCTAATTTCCCTTTCATGCATACTTGTGTCTCTTCATATTCCTTTTCTCTTATTTTCCTTTATTTCCTTAATTAATTCCATTTATTTCCTCTTTTCCTTTGCTAAATTCCATATCCATTATTAAACCACAAAGTGGTGTCCACTATAATGTTTACCTTCCATTCAACTTGGAATACATGTCCCATGACCGTGGTGTTATTTTATTTACATGGAAAATCAACCAGGGATTGTTACATTGACATTGAGTCAAAAAAGGTTTGTGGTTCGTGTTATCACTGAACTGGAACAGGTTGGGCTACATCAACCTTCAACCTAGTGTAACTATTTCAAACCAACTTTTAACTGGAAGTTAACCCTTCCAATCTAAGAGAGATCTCTCAATATACTTAAAAATTTGGCTGTGATAAGCTCAAAAATACAGATGGCTAACTTTGTGTTTCATGTGATTTTGTAGGAGAAAGAGTGTGAGGACAACCATCATTGGGAATGGAGTTAATTAAATAAAATAAACTACAAACACCACTGTTTTATGGAAGCTGAGGCATTTTTGGTTTACTAATATGAATATGAACATTTACAGTAATCACAACAAATTGAAGGAAGTTGGAGAAATATAACATTGAATTCCAAGTAATCAAATAAGCCATGAAAACTGATAACAACATAGGATCATGATAGGATGGAACTAAAACCAAAAATGAATCTTAGGTTAAAACAAAGTATTGTTGCAGGCTGCATTTTTATTAACTGAAAAGTATAAAAAATGTGGTGTTCTCACATCATCTATCCCCTTCTCAAAGTCAAGAAACCACTCAAATATAGAGTGAGATCTCTTTTACAAAATCTACCACCTCAGCTAGATTAGATCAATAGCCAAGAGATCTAATCCTATTTGAATAATAAAAAATTCATCCTTCATAGGGATTTTTCTGTTTTAACAGAGTTTGAAGACAGATAGGAGTCACCTAAATAGAACCTATATAATTGTTGCAATAATTTAGGAAAACCACTTGAAGTGTTGGCAGTGTATTTGTGGAAACTTAGAACATCTGGCCCTTTCAAATTCTATTGTGATGTTTATGGTAAAACGAGTTGAAAGTGTCTCACTGTTCTCTTTTCTCTACATTACGTTTGATGATCGTGTTGATGGATATATGCTGAAAAAAACCCTCATTGTCCCACTGAGTGGAAGCAAAATAGATATTTAGTGTTCATTTATTTGGGCCGTTGATATCACAATCACAATACAAGAGGGATCCTTTTACCATATTCCATAATGTTTTGCCAATGGGTTGAACTTGAAACTATAAAAAACAACAATATATAAAATATCACATCCATTGCAGTCACAAATCGGAAGGAGCTTCGACAGAGGAGGAACTTGTGACTTGAGCGATCCCCGATCATGATATCACAATCGGTGGGTGGGACAAAACTTATGATATCACAATCAATAGGATGAACTTGTGATTTCAACGTAGGAGTGGTGATGGGACTTATGCGATATCAAAATCAGCGAGGGGAGACAAAACTTTCAATTATCAGTGGAGGACTTTGCGATATGAGATATCGCAATCGTAAAAGGGAAGGGGAGACATGTTGTTGTTTATTGCAACAAGGAAGGGTCGATAGTGATATGTTTTACGGGTTCCAGGCATTTAAAAGGATTGCGTCATGCTTTTATTAATGTTTTGAAGTATTTCAAAGGGGAATGGGGAAACATGACTAGAGTTGAAATATTAATGCGGCTAGGGTTGAAAATGGGGAACTGCAGCTAGAGTTGAAAGGCAAAGGATGAGTGAAAGAAATAGGCTTTAGATAATTTCTCCAAAACAATTTAAACTAGACATGTTCTTCCTCCTTTAATCTCCAAAGGTAAGCACAAAAACCTCTTTCAGAAAAGCAGTAGATAGATGTAAAGATTAGTGGTGAAAAACCTTATCTCAAATAACTAATGAAACTAAAAATTATGTATAGGAGTTATCATGGATAACAATGGATCCAGTGGTGTAAAAAAGAACCAACAGACGAGTTACCTGACCATTGGGTCGATCCCAATTTAAAGACTACATTCAAAACCACTTCACCAAACTGCACACCAACTAAAAACCAACTATTATTGTTGCAATATGATATTCAACTGTTGTACAAATTGAAACTGACAATTGTCAAATATTTCCTAAAAATGAAGGAAATTCTTACCCAACAAGCTTATTTATTGGAAAAATATGGCCCAGATTATCCACAGTACTATGTTAATCTTGTCGACATTTCGAACCCCAAAGGGGATCCATTGTACCAATAAACCTACTCTAACATTTGAAAATCCACCTGCTTAATTCAAGTAATATGAAACCTCCAATATAACCAGTCAAAGAGTTGATTCAATGCCAGGGTTCCTTGACTGTGCTTGAACAAAATAAATAGTGAATTATATATTGGAAACTTAGAAGAAAAATCAAATCCATCATTTAAATGAAAGAAACTCCACCTTCACTGATGACTGGAATAAACTTACCAAAAGATTTTATAATCATGAAAAATCACCTTTTCTTGATGAGTAAAACCATGAGGGTTTAATTCATTCATAACTAATGGCCTCTATTTTCCTATGTCTTCAATTCCAAGAACATCATCAAATAAGGAAACAATATATTTCTTTTCCCTTCCATGTAAATCAATAAAAACATCCATGCATCCTTGAATATCTTCAAACATGACATCCACATTGTGTGTATCAAAACTAATATTTTGTTTATCAAAAAAATCAGATATAGCCTTTGGTAATTTTGCTTGAGGAATTTCATCTTGATTTTGAACACTAAAAGCTCTTATACAAACAACTTTATGCATATCATCCATGTCATTTTGATGATCCTAAAATAGAATAGGTAAAAACTATATATTCAAATCTTCATGTAACTCAGGTTTACCTAAAAGTGAACTTTCATGCACTATAACTGGGACACCATCATTATGATTTTCAACGGACAAAAGTTCTTGTCTAGGTAGACAACTTTCTTCACATGTTACCTCTCTGTTCAGAATCTTCATGCATATATTTTCAACAACCTGGTCTTGAGGAGTTTCTTCTTGACATAACATTTGAGAAATGGAATGGGATAAAAACAATTTGAATGATTTGGCTCATACCTTTGACTACATATAGATTGACAAGGCTGGAAATTCTAATGGATTTCATGTAATATGACTTGATTATCAAATTGTTGATCCATTTCATCTTCAACTAAATAAGATACATTTTTTTATTGGAAAATTTCTTGATCATCATGAAAACTAGCTTGAGAAGAAAATTCATAAAGTGCCTCTAACATCTCCTCAGCATCCATACATTCTACATCATCATTAATACTTCCAAGATATTCCATGAAACCTTTCCAAAAATTACAACAATATTGAAACAATGGTGATGAAGGATGAGATTTCCCATATTGTCCAAAAAATATTCTATGAAAATCTTTAAGAGAATACAAGCTTCCTAATGGAAACTCTTCATACCATACTCTAGATTTTCCTTCTAGAGTAGCCATAAATATATTCATGAGACAATCCTCAGGAAACTCAACCCTCAGTCTACATACATGTATGTGGAATTTAACCAAATGTATACCAACACCATTTTCCTTTTCATCTTTAAATATGGGAAGATGGGTTGACCAATCAACACAAGGCGTAGGATTTGGAAAACCATACATGTGAGACTGATCCATAGGAGCATACCTGACATTTCTTCTTGTAATAGAGCTCATCTTGGAACTTATACAAGCTACTTATTTGTAAGTAGTGGAGTCACCATGAAGTTTCGATCTTGTCGATCTTTTGAAATTAGAGTCTCTAGGGTAATATCACAACCTTCAGAAAAATATGAGTTCCCATTACCCTCAGGCATCAAAATGAAAAGACTCAAAGATAATATGGGAAAATGATATTTTTGGCTCCCGGTAGATGTACCAAAATGTTATCACTGGGCTGTAATAGGCTGGGCTGTGTCAACCTTCAACCCAGTGTAACTATTTCAAACCAACTTTTAACTAGAAGTTAACCCTTCCAATCTCAGAGGGCTCTCTCAATATATTTAAAAAATTGGCTATGATAAGCTCAAAAATATAGATTGATAACTCTATGTTTCGTGTGATTTTACATGAGAAAGAGTGTGAGGACAACCACCATTAGGCATGGAGTCAATTAAAGAAAATAAATTACAAGCAACATTGTTTTGTGAGAGATGAGGAATTTTTGGTTTACTAATGTGAATATGGACATTTGCAGTAATCATAGCAAATTGAAGGAAGTTAGAGCAATATAACATTTAATTCCAAGTAATCAAATAAGCCATGAAAAATGATAACAACATAGGAGCATGATAGGATGGAAGTGAAACCAAAAATGAATCTTAGGTTAAAACAAAGTATCTCTACAAATTGTATTTTTATTAACTGAAAAGTATAAAAAAATGTGGTGTTCTCACATCATCGATCCCCTTCTCAATGTCAAGAAACCACACATATATAGACTAAGATCTATTTTACAAAATCTTCCACCTGGGCTAGATTCGATCAACAACTAAGAGATCTAATCCTATTTGATTAATAAAACATTGAGCCTTCATAGGGATTTTCTATTTTAACAGAGTTTGAAGACAAATAGGATTCACCTAAACAGAACCTATCTAATTGTTGTAATAATTTAGGAAAACTTCTTGAAGTGTTGGAACTATATTTGTGTAAACTTAGAACATTTTCCCCTTTCGAATATTGCTATGTTGTTCCTAGTAAAATGTGGTAAAAGTGTCTCGCTATTTGCTTTTCTCTACATTCTGTTTGATGATTATGTTGTTGCGCCGAAAAACACCCTCACTGTCCCACTAAGCAGAAGTGAAACAGACATTTTAGTGTTCGTTGATCTGGGCCGTTGATATCACAATCGCAATACAAGAGGGAGCCTTTTACCATATTCCATAATGTTTTTCCAACGGTCTAGACCCAAAATTGTAACAAATTGTAATATATAAAATATCACATCCATCACAATTGCAAGTCAGAAGGGGCTTCGATGGAGGAGGAACTTGTGACTTGAGTGATCCCCGATTGCAATATCACAATCGATAGGGGAGGACTTATCGCAATCGGCAAGGGGAGACTTATCACAATCGGCAAGGGGAGACTTATTTCAATCGACATGCGAGATGGAACTTACGATATCACAATCAGTAGGATTAACTTACGATACCGATGAAGGAGTGGTGACAGGACTTATGCGATATCGCAGTTAGCGAGGGGAGACAAAATTTGGCAATATCGGTGGAGGATTTTGTGATATGCGATATCGCAATCGCAAAAGGGAAGGGGAGACAGGTGGTTGTTTATTGCAAAAGGGAAGGGTTGATAGCGATATGTTTTGCAGGTCCCAAGCCTTTAAAAGGACTGCAACATGTTTTTATTAATGTTTTAAATTATTTCAAAGGGGAATTGGTAAACACGGCTAGAGTTGAAAGACAAAGGATGAGTAAAAGAAATGGGTTGTAGAGAATTTCTCCAAAACAATTTAATCTGGACCTATTCTTCCTCCTTTAATCTCCAAATGCAATCACAACAACCTCTTTCAGAAAAGTAGCAGACAGATGTAAAGAGCAGTGGTGAAAAACCTTATCTCAAATAACTAATAAAAATAAAAATTATTTCTAGGAGTTATCATGGATAACAGTTCGTATATTGTCAAGTTTCACCGTGGCAGAGGTAAAGTTATGATTAATTTTCCATCAAGTTGATAGAGGCCCTCAGTAAGGTATATCTATGGTACTAAGTGAGGCATATATGTTTCTCTTATAATTATGATTTGAAGTTTACATCATTACAAGGAAAATACCCTCTAGCAATGGTTTTTGTGGAAGCCCCTCTAAAAATAGCCCAAAAATTCGTTTGTAGTGAAGGTCATTAGTAGAGTTGGGTAGGAATATGTTTTAATAGATGTTTTTTAATGGTGTGTCAATAATAAATAAGGCAATGGTGAGTTACTATAACTATACATACCAATTCCTAATAGCATATGGTGCACCGTGGTAGACTTATTTTCTATAATAATAATAAAATTAACAGTGCACTATGTACATTATGTGCATCGGTGGATATATGACTCGATACATCAGAAAAGGGTTCAATTTGAAAAAATGTTGGCTGTAAAATTCATTTTGCCCACTATGGTGGTATACTCTGACAATGCTTAGGTGCTAAATAAGTACATGAATTCCCCGATGCATAAACAATATATCACATCATTGTATGGTTTTTAATTTAAACATAGTGGTGTTCATATTATACACTACACACCAGTGTCGTCAATTGAACTGAAAGCCTCGATGCTTAATAGATAGTGAGGCACAATTTCAAGGTTATTTTTTATACAAATAAAAACATTACTGTGCTACCTATATAAGGCTCACCGTTTCTTATAATAATCATGATCAAGGTGGATATTGGTGGCCACCCGCCTATTCCTCCTAAACCTCTAGGCAGTTTCATCTGTTTCATTTTTTATTGTAGCATTTACTATTTTTAGCAGTTTTTTGGGTCTTGAACTTCCAGTCTGAAGCTAACAAGACTAACAACTCCATTGAGTGCATTCAACACATTCACCATCAGGTCCATGATATATTGGATAGAGCCAATGTTATGTACAAGCAGCGTGATGATCAACATCAAGTGTCACACAAGTTACATGTGGGCGACAAAGTTTGGCTACATTTTTAGAAGGAGTGCCTCGCTAAACACCACCACATGCTTTGCCCGCTTCAATATGAGCCATACACCATCACCAAGGTTATGGGGGAAAATTCCTTTGAACTCATCATTCCACCATTCCTTTGTTTGTACCCAATGTTCAATGTAGACCGCCTTCAGCCATAGTTTCCAACATTGCTAGACACATCCGATATTGCAGAACAACTCAAACCAATAGAGCTAAACCCAGGCTGAATGGAACATGCCACAATTGATTAGATCATGTACACATAGATAAAAAACACTCGCCAACATAGGATCCATTTATGTCAAGTTGTCAAAGAAGGCCAACTCCTTCACTAGGGCAAGTGGTTCACTAGGGACTAGGTTCAATAGAAACTTCCTCACCTCATGGAGGCTCTGCATGCAATGGGGACCATTGCTTCCTAAAGATGGAGTATTGATCTAGGTCTATATTGGTGGATACCCACCTATTCCACCTAGACCTCTAGATGGTTTCATTAGTTTCCTTGTTTATTGCAACGTTTACTATTTTTAGTAGTTTTTCAGGTTCATAACTTTTAGAGCAGTTTTGACCCCCTAAATGACATTTTTTGAGGCCACATTAGGCCCATTTCCATATTCAAGGTATTTCTACAGATCATGTAGTACTCAGAGATATATCTCCAACAAGGTATCATACACACCAAATGAAGATAATATGACCAAGTTAGTACCCCAAGAAGTTGGCTACCCAACTAACCCCAACGAGGCCCACAAACTCCTGGGATTCCATCCTCCTGGGGTTAGGGTTTTGGTTGTTTAGGGTTTTCCTTTATTTTTCAATAATAAATAGGCCCTTGACCCTCATTGTAACACAATTTAGAGGCATGTAGCCAACACATCTCTTCTCAGAGATAAGCTACCATTGTCCGAGCTATTTTATTTCCATTATGTTTGTAATCATATTTCAGTATTTGATATTAATGAAATGAAGTGTTATTCCTAATGCATCTCTGTATTTATGGTTATATCTATAATTTTTTGTCGTATAGTTTAATTTTAGATCACTGGTATCAAAGTGGTCTACTCTTTCTCTATTTTTCTTTGCATGTCCCCAGTGAGGTCGGGATATAAGGAATTAGGGCTCGAATTAGTCGAACCTTTGCAAGACTAACTGCTCAAATATTGACGGCCTCAAATGGTAGAAGAGAAGAAGGACAAGGGGTAAGGATATCCTTTCAAAATATTTCTCAAAGAATCCCTCAAGTGATAGAGGAACGCAATGATGGAAAATTTTTCCCAGATCCTTCAGCGGCTACCCAAAGGTGACGCATCGCCTTTCAGTAGCCACTCTAGAAGTGCCACAACCATTAAGGTACATGTTAAGTTTGACATCCTGATATTTAAAGGTTAGATAGATGTGGAAGTCATAGATAAATGGCTAAATTTTCTAGAGGTACATTTTTTTGTTTATGATTTTCAGCAGGAAAATATTACTTTTGCACTTCTCAAAGACGCCCCCCATGTCAAGGACTGATGGGAAACCTACTGTGAGAAGAAGGAAAAAAGTACACCCTCACTATTTTCAACCACACCCACTTGGAATTCGTTCTAGGATGTCATCAATGAGTAGTGCTACCCTGTCAGGAGCTATGAGGATAAATACATAAAATGGACCACACTGCAGTAGGGAAGGGACCAACATGTGTCGAAATTTACCAATTTTTTTGCATACCCTTCATACGAAGTTGGGTATCAAGGATTTTGAGTGACATTTGGTACTAAAGTACTATGACTGTCTACATAGGTATATCCAGGAGAAGATGGAGCTCCTAGACATATCCTCTCTCATCCCGACATATCAATACACTGTAAAAATTGAGCAAAAGTTTTAACAGAAGAAGCGAGACTTTGGATTTGTGAATCTGAAGCAAGGGAAAGGTGCCCCCAAACCATAGAGCAAAGGAAAAATCCAAGGCAAGGCGACCCAAGACAACCCTCCGAATCTGCAAGCAAAGAAAAATACTAGAAATATAAAGAAGGACATGGAGAAATAGTGTGAGTTCCATAAGAGCTCCACTTGCACAACAAGTGAGTGTTGGACCAAGTAGTCACTAGTGGTCTAGCTGATGGCTTCTAAATCAAACACATGCTCCAACTTTGAGTTAGAACATGACAAGGGGAATGAAAAAGTGAATAAGATCATTGACGCAGAGCCCATTTCCACCATGGCCACCACCAAGATCCAAAAGAATGAGTGTGAAGATCCAGAGGAGGGGGAACGAATCTTCCACTCACATATGTGGGTGAAGGGATCTCCGCTGCAGTTCATTTTCAACAACAGGAGCCAAAAGAACCTCATTTCAGCAAAGGTTGTGGAGCCGCTAGGTCTACTGACTATAAAACATCTACAGTCGTACACCATTGGGTGGATTCACTAAGGACAAGATATTCATATCAGCCAACAATCCCGCCTTCCCTACAACATCAAGCCCTTCATGGATGAGGTATTGTGTGATGTTGCTCCTGTTGAAGTTTGTGATCTATTATTAGGAAAACCATACTTGTGGAAGAGACATGTTGTATATGAGTCTAGACCTCGCTTTGTGATTATTAATTAGGGAAAAAAGTTGTATAGGATACCGAAGGTAGCCTCGCCTACCACCATCTCTTTGGTATTTGTAAAAAAATGTAGTAAGATCATTTCACAGACTAGGGAATTTGTTTTCCTTATGATTCACCCTTAGCTCAAGAAGAGTATTGTGGCCATGACTTCTAGATATGGCTCCTTCGCACAACAACAGTAGATGGACAAGGCCATGGTGGAGTATAGGGACATTTTCGCCTCACCTATGTGGTTACCTTTACATTGTCAGGTCAAGCACTCCATTGATCTGACCCTGGGCACACTGCTACCCAATGGATCTATTTATTGATGCTCTATTTTTGAGAATGATGAGATCAAGAGGAAAATTCATGAGTTGTTGCAGAAAGGGTACAACAGGCCAATCTCATCACCCTATGGGAGCCTGATTGTATTGGTATAGAAGAAGGACGGGACCTAGAGAAACTGTATTGACTATCGAGCGCTAAAAAATATCACATTATGGAATAGGTACCCAATCCTATGGATTGATGACCTTTTAGACCAACTCAATGTGGGAAAATATTTTAGCAAGGTTGAATTGAATTTTGGTTATCACTAGGGGCCTATCGAACACTCCAATGTGTGGAAGACTTCCTTCACATCCAAGGAGGGCCTTTTTGAATGGTTGGTCATGCCTTTTAGGTTGATAAATGCCCCCACAAACTTCATGAAATTGATGGATGAAATCTCGAAACCCTTCACCAATGCATTCATGGTGGTTTATTTAGATGACATATTGTTCTTGAGCTAGAGGTTAGAAGAGCACCTCCACCATATTCAATAGGTCATCCAAACCATGTGACAAAACAAGTTGTGTGCCAATTTGGAGAAATGAACTTTTGGCATGACCCAGGTTCAATATATGTGGTACATCATTGATGAGAAGGGTGTGCATGTGGACCTACACAAGATACAAGTCATTCAAGATTGGCCAGCCCCAAGCACTCTAACAAAGCTCCATATCCTTCTAGGTATTTATATTTCCTACAACAAGTTTATGTCAGGGTTCTCTCATATCACTTGGAATTTAAGTAAAGTCACTAAGGGCGGAGCGAAAGAAAATTTCTTTTGGTATGAAACCCAATAGAATGAATTTGTCAAATTGAAGCATCACTTATGCTCTGCACCAGTGCTCACATTACCAGACCTACATTAAGCATTTGAGATTGAGATAGATGTATCTGACTATGATATTGGTTGATCTAAAAATGGGGCACTAAAGGCTTCTTTTCAAGCTTATAAGAACCTCTCCCACTTCCAAAGCTTAAATTTTCCCAAGATATTATGATTAACCAATGCGGAATTAATAATGTGCTTGAAAATAAGGTGTATGTTGGTGCTTAGTTTTTACTGTTTATGTGCTTCAAAATTCTGTTGTTTATGCTGATATAACATGCATATAATAGTAAAAGTGCAGCAAATAACAAACACATAAGACAACAATTTAATTAGGAGTTCACCAAAAACTCTTGGGCTATGTCTCCGTGAGCTCTAGTCAACTCGACTAGGCTCTCTGGGATTATGGCAATAGTCCTTTTATAAGCTCCTCGCTCAAATCCATTGGTTTATATAGAACATAATGGGTTTAGACACCATCTTATCCCTGGCTCTAAAGATCTTGGCTTTCTGGCTCTCGGCTCTTGCTCTGGCTCTCGGATCTCCCTCTGGCTCTGGATCTAGTGCTCGGCTCTGGCTCTGGTCTTAGCTCTGGCTCTGACTCTTCAGCTCTATCTTCTTTGGCTCTATCTTTGGCTTTCTACAACTTTCAGCTCTCTGGTTTTTCACGTGACCTCCAAGTGACTCCAAAGACTCCCTCAACTGTTCTGCGCATTAGCTTTTCGCTCTTTCTACTCTCTTGCTTCTACTTGCTCTCAATTGAGCTCTCTGCCTCCTTTGAGGTACTTTTCTAGCTTTTCAGCTACCCTAGTTGTTTCTTTGAGTATCATCATCTCTTTGCACCTCTGTAGATTCCTTGCTCCTTGTCAGTTCGACTGGCCATCTGGCTCTGTGGCTCTATGGCTTCAAAATGCATCATTTCCTATAAAATTCTTGCTTGTAGCGTGGCATGAGGATCTGGAGCGGTTACAAAGGTTTCAGGGCCTTCTCTTAGGCAAAAACATGAAAACGGAGAAAATTTCATTACAGAGAGTTTTTTGGAAAATACACTATCGGACGTAAAATCCAAATGTGAAATTCCATTCAATCGCACCTAAAATCCCTATCGGGTCCGGCATTAGGTAGAATATCGCATTGCGTAGACATTTTGGTTAAAATCCCAAATACACGGGAAGTACGTGGAAAACCCAACATAACTCTTTCTATCGGACTTGAAAATTTATCGCATCCACCCTATAATCATATTGAGTCTACCTTGGGTCACTTTCACAAGCCCCACCGTCGATCTACGAGATCTTCGATCCAATGATCAATATGCAATTTTGGGTGGCTTAAGGGTATGGAGGTTACTCACCCGAAAAGGAAGCTTTCCTCTCTCCTCTACCAGCCATGCGTCGTTCATTGTATGGGATCGGGCGATGCTGGCCCAATACCATTTACTGTCTAAGGCCCACTCGAAATCCCACTTACAGAACACAAATTTTATAAATCATGCCTATAATTCCCCTTAGGGTCTAGCTTTATCGCTTCAGGCATCTTTCCTTTGTATTTCAGTTTTTACACCAAAAAGCATTAAATCACAGAAATGTCCCTTTATGGTAGAACTCAAATGTTATAAAGTCATGCTTATAAATCTATCGGGTTCGGCATGTTATCGCCCCTTTATATCGCTGCGATGCGACTTTGTGATGTGATATATAGCAATTGCAAGTCACATTGGCCCGGGAGTCCGTCCCTTGTCTCATGCCATCGCCGATGCCTATCTGCTGATATTGGCGATCGCAATATCACACCGGCCCAAGGTCCTTACCTTATGTGATGTGCATATGCCCGCCTTCAACCCGATATGTCGGGGATCAGTAATCGGGGTCTCTTCCGCCTCCACTTAAGTTCGCCTCTTTATAAGGTTCTTTTACCATTTTTAGGGGATTTTGCCTCTTTTTCCAAAGAACAAAGGGAAACTTCTTTCTACGATAACTTCTGCATCCTAAGTCTAGTTTTCCCCATTCAAGCTGCAGTAGATTTAGAATGAAAACATCTCTACCATAGGGCTATTTCCAGGAACTTCCTTGGACTTTCATTTTCCTCTGTGAGGAACACTTAGATCTAGGAGTCTATCCAAAATCCATTTTGGATCATTGGTGCAGTTCTTACTCAGCAAGGTCATCCAATGGCTTACCATAGTGAAACACTTTCAGACACAGTTCGCAAATATCCAACCTATGAGAAAGAAATGTATTCCATTGTGTAGGTCTGTCGTCATTGGAAGCATTAAATTCTGGGGAAGGAAACAATCATCCACACAGACAACTGACCCCTATAGTTCATACAAACACAAGGGATGTTATAAAATGATCGTCATCAGAAATGGTCCACATACCTACAACAATTCCATTTTAACATTAAGTACAAGAAGGGTAGAACCAATAATGTTGTAGAGAACCTTAGCCGACCACCAGTCATGGCGCTAATCACTGTGCTCGACTCTTGTGGGCATGAGACTTTAGCGTGGTCACATCTTTATAAGAGTGATCTAGAATTCAACATCACATACCAGACACTCTTGAATGTTAAAAAGGTTCCAAATTTTTGCCTCCAAAATGCATTGTTATGCCACTTGGGAAACATACATGTTCCTTCAAGAGATCATGCCAAGATTATTTGGGGGCACACTAAAGACCGGTAGCTGGACATTTTGGAGTAAAGAAAATAATAGAAGTACTACATAAGTATTTCTATTGGCCAAACCTTCATTAGGATGTTGGTAAGTACATTAGATCCTGCACTTCTTGTGTTATTTCCAAACCAACCATCAAGAAGCAAGGCCTATATACTCCTCTACCTACTTCTAGTTGACCTTGGGAATCCATCTCCATGGATTACATGTCGGACCTTCCTTCTACTAAGTAGGAAAACAACTAAGTTTTCATGGTTGATGACAGATTTTCTAAGATGGCCATTATGGTGGTCTGCAAGAAGAGTATCACAACAGAGGTCACTTCTAAGATCTTCTTCGAGGGAGTGTGGGTACACTTTGGGATCCCACAGTCCATTGTCTCAGATAGGGACAACAGATTCATAAGTTCATTTGGTCAAGTCTTTGGTCGATCTTAGATACCAAACATACTAAGTCCATGATTTTCCGCCCAAAAAGTAATGGGAAAATAGAGGTCGTCAATAGGATGATCATACACATTGTTTTTATGTACAACTTGAAGCATCCATGCACATGGGATCAAATTCTCCCCTATCTCTAGCACAACTACAACAAAGCTCTCCATAGCCCAACAGGTTGAAACCCATTTCAGGTAGGTCTGGGATTTTAGCCATTATGTCCCATTGATATGGGAATACCATTTGATGCTACTCAGGAAAATTCAACTCGTGTCCAGTCTGAAGCTGACAAGGCTAAGAGCTTCATTGAAAACATTCAACACATTCGCCAGTAGGTCCATGATATATTAGACATAGCCAATGCTAAGTACAATAAAAGTCATGATCAACATCGGGTTTCGCACAAGTTCTTGGTGGGCGACAAAGTTTTGCTACATTTGCAGAAGGAGCACCTCGCTGGACCCCACTACAAGCTTCCCCCACTCGGATATGGATCATACACCATCACCAAGATTGTAGGGGATAATGCCTTTGAGCTCAAGATTCCACCATTCCTTGGTCTACACCCAATGTTCAATGTAGATCGCCCTCATCCATACTTTCCACCAATGCTGGACACATATGGTATTGCAGAACAACTCACACTAATAGAGGTAAACCCAAACTACATGGAACAGGCCACAACTGATAAGATCATGGACATGCAGATCAAGAACACTTGGAAACAGATGATCCATCTATATCGAGTTGTTAAAGTAGGCCAACTCCACCAGGGCAAGTGGTTCACTAGGGACTAGGTTCAACAAAAATTTTCTCACCTCATGGAGGCTTTGCATGCAATGGGAACCATTGCTTCATAAGGATGGAGGACTGATCCAAGTGGATATTGTGTCCACCCACCTATTCCATCTATACCTCTAGGTGGTTTCATCTGTTTCCTTGTTTTTGCAACATTTACTATTTTAGCATTTTTCAGGTCGTAAACTTATGGAGTAGTTTTGAATCGTAAACAATGTTTTAGGTTTGCAACTATTTCAAATCCTGTAGTACTCGAAGAGATATTTCCAACAAGGTATCATATGAGCCAAACAAAGATAATATGACCAAGTTACGACCCCAGGAAGTCGTCTACCCAACTAACCCCAATGAGGCCCACAAACTCTTGGCGTTCCATGTCCTCGGGTTAGGGTTTTGGTTGTTTATGGTTTTACCTTATTTTTAAATAATGAATAGGCCCTTGAGCCTCATTGTAACACATTTTAGAGCCATGTAGCCTCCACATCTCTTCTCGGAGATAAGATACCATCACCCGAGCTAATTTATTTCCATTCTGTTTGTAAGCATATTTCAATATTTGATATTAATGAAATCAAGTGTTATTTATGTTGTATCTTTGTATTTATGGTTATATATGTAATTTTTTTCATTCTTGTTTAAGTTCAGATCAATTCGATGACACCAGACAAAGGTTAATTAAAAAATATCGGTCGTAAAATTCATTTTCACCATTTTGGTGCTATAATCCAACGAAGCACCTGTGCTATTTATGTATTGAAACACCTCAATGTGTAAATAAAGAGCATCATAAAAGGGTTTTTATTTTTAAAAATGGCAATGCGTTTTGGAAATTATATGCACTAGTGTGGTTACTCCAGTGAACTAGAGCAGGGTTAAATAAAAAAGACCTATTAGCAGTAAAAATCATTTTTACCATTTTCAATGTTGTAGAGCTCCTAAGAATCGATGCTACTTTTGCCTCTATCAAGAACCCTACTATCGGTGCTTCCCTTGCTCGCCATCCTTTTGTCCAATTGTCAGTGTGTGGATTTCAAATTTTCTCAAACGACAGTGATTTTTTTTTTCATTTAGTTGGAAACCATGCCTCCTCGACGAGAAAATATCTAGGTAAAGTATATGTTTCTCTCTAAAAATTTTTAGTGGAGTAGAATTGAAATTAGGTAAAAAGGTCCATTTTTTTATTTTTTATTTTTCCTTCGTGGCGTGTTCAAAAGTTTAAAATTGCACCGAGAATGGTGCACCCTGCAAATTTACAGGGTGCACTAAAAAATGGTGCGTTAATTTAACGCATCGTAGTTTGGCAATGTGTTTGGTAAATTAAAAACAACTAAGAAAAGTAATAATTTTTACAATGGTGTGTCTAGGAAAATTTAGTTCCGAGTCCATTTATATTTACTAAATGCACCACATGCATAGTATTAAAAAAATATATCTCGGTGCATTCAATAATCTGAACTTTCTGTTTCGGTGCGAAAAGGTGATACATATGCACCGATGCGGTATATTGTCTTGACGCACTATGTTGAAAATGAAAATAACCAATTTTTTGTGTATCTATTTGAACCAAACATGGTTCATCATGTAGCTTTATGCACCATGGTCAATGATTTCATATTTTGTGGTGCACCACATCTGGTGCATTCCTATTTTTTTGGTGCACTAAGGATGATATTTTTTTAATTGAAAGTTATTTGTCCATATTTATAAATACATTTTTCAATTAATAAAAAACACTTTATATTTTATGTTTTATGCTGATGCATTTTATATGTCAATCATGTCGTAGAGTCATCAACAGAGTTGGGAGCAAAAAAAATAGTAGGAGCAAATTGTGAACCAATACAATGTGGTATGGTCGTGGGAGGCATGAGATAGGGAGATAGATTTATACCCTCACCATATCATTGGAGAACCCGAAGTGATATTAAGGAATCTACGCCTCCTTAAGTACTATGAGGAGGCTACATCCCTGAAGGTGCACTCTGGCTTGTTGACACATCTGACTCGTCAGTGTAGTGTCCACTAACAGCCTTTCTGTGTCAGTCCTGACACGTGGTATAGGCCCAGTGAGGACAACATATATTTTATCACTGGCCTATCTAAGAGAGGGGAGGATTTTCCATAGTTCCTTGATGCCCCCCATGGTGTTGCAATAGAGAGTTAGCTTGTATACTCTTAGATATATGTTGAGGATCATGTAGTGCGTGCAACATATTTTGAAGTGTTTAGTGGACAGCTATGGATCACTTCTTTTGGTGCAGAAGAGGTTAGGTGCCTCTCACTATTAGTGAGACCATTGCAAACTACACTAGTGATGGGAACCACATTATTTTCCCTCTTTTGTTTTATGTTTGTTCTTTGGTGTAGAGGCCATGATGTATCAGATGGTATACCATCTTTTTGCAGCAATTTTGTATGGATTTAGATAAATGTCATGCTATGATATATGAGAGGGGGAACTTCCCTTTCACTTCAGAGCATTTTTGTTTAGTTTTTGAGAGGTTTCCAAAGACGATGCCTACTTTTGACCACCACCCTCCTAGGCCAATGAATGAGGCGCAGATGCGCATGTGGGGTGAGATGATTCCCAAGAGGATCCTACCATATTATCAGATCATGATTTCCATTGAGGCATTGGGGCTAATGTCTAGTGAGGTTTACCAAATGTTTGTCTTAGTGTCATGTCCATATGTAGGGTTGGATTGGAGACAGTTTAACAACATCTTCTTCACACTAGACGAGCCTAGAGATTATAGAGGTAATAATATTATTTTCTTTAAATTATTCTAGTTTCATTTTATTGTCTTAATTAATTAGAATAAAATTTATTCTAGCATGTTCTTTAACTTGTTTTATTAAACTATTTAATGAAATTTCCTAGTTATCGTTGTGTATTATATGTTTTGTAGAAATTGGTAGTTTCATTAGGGACACGCCTCCTCCCCCACTAGAGGGAGATGTAGAGATGGTTGAGGCCATGAAGGGTGAGGCACGTCGTTAGATATAGATGGCCATGGGCATGTAGGGCTGGTGTCAGATTTACGATAGAGTATTGTGATCAACTCTCTACACCTTTAGTTGAGGAGGGAGCATGCTCTGCGAGGGATTGAGACATCAGGGTAGATCCTAGACTCCTAGAGCTCTTGAGGGATTGTATACACGATATGATGAGTCTTATGAATCATATCAATGGAGCTACCAGCCTACTAGTAGCGAGGAGGGATGGGAATGCAGCAGATACACATGAGTCTTCACCCGATGCTACCCCATCAGATCATGATCAGGGTGCAAGTGATCCTTATGGTAGTACTCCACCTCCTCCTCATTCACCTCATCATGATCACCCAGTACTACCTCATGTTTCTCCCGAGAGAGAAACGCAACCACCTCCTCCACCTCATAGTTTGACTATTAAGGTAGTTGACCATCCATCGTCTTTTCTACAGACCAGGATGACACTAATACGTCTGTTGTATAAGATATGCTCATTTAATGTGCTTGCAGATAGCTCTGTATGTGATACCAATTATTTGACGTGAGATGTATATTTGAGGATGTGTGTGGTCTTGATGTTAGATTACAATTCTTGTAATTTGTCAGATGTGATCATGATGATGATGCCCTATTAAATTATTATATTTTTGTGCTAGCTAATGACATTTATATGTGCTAGAGGTGTTGAAAATGCAACAAGAAAATCATAATTTGATTTTGTCCTTGAATTAAATTAGGAATAAAATTGTAATTCCACATCACAAGACAACTTGTATGAGTTAACTAAATTAAATTGACTTAGTTGGCTTAGTTAATCTAGGTTGAGGGTCTAACTTGAGTCAGTAGAGTGTGTCTGACATTATAAGAGTCCTAGTTGAGGTTATTTTGAGTTGTAGTTAATTAAATCATTTTAGATGAGTTAAAGTCAATTAAACTAGTTCCAACAGATGGAGAAACTAGTAGGAGGTCAGACAGTGGGGTGTTGCTTCATGTGTTTAAGTAGTTAGCTGACACTTCACTTATAAATAACTCATGCATGTCAAATATGAGAGTTACCCAATTGAGATTGGAGTTCAACGAAAATGTACTATTAGTAGTATAATCACTTGAATTGTAAAGGTGTTGCATGCAGTCAGAGGAAGGTCTATGAGGATTGCATAATTCAAATTGAGGAATTTTCATAATTAATAGGGGTCTAATTCCCAACGAAACAACACAAGGAAGTAGGGACTTAGGCAAGCCAAAATTTGGTTAAGTATTGGCCTTGGATTGCCTAGGAAGTAGTGAGACAGATAGAGATCATCCATAGGTTGCTCGGGCTTAAGAAAAGCATTGTAATCCTCTCATATTCTTTTACTAATGCAATATAAAGATAGCATGGGTTTTTAGCTATGGATTTCCTGAGGAAATCATTTTGTAATTTGTTGATTGAATTCTTTCTCTTGTATGCTTTGTTATTTCTTGATCATTTAATTATTTTCGTTGATGAGTAGTGTAGATTCAAGTCTATTATTTTAGTAAATTTCAATTAGCAATTTGAATATAAAAGGAATTTCTACATGGTATCAAAGAAGAAATCACTCTAGAAGAGGATAATATGAGTTTGTCTTTTGTAGGTGAAATCAAATTTGAATATCATTCTTCATAACCAACAGGATGTCGTTTTATGGATTGAGACTCAAATATGCCCTTGAGGGTAGTTCGAACTGTATTGCTTGGAAGGACGGGATGGAGATAGTGTTGGAAGGCAATGACTGAAGGAGTTCATAGACAAAGATAATCCTAAGCCTCCAACAATTGATGCTCAAGATATAGAAAAGTGGAGGGAATGTGTTGCAAAGGTGAGAAGGATCATACTAGAAGGAGTTCAAGATCATATTATCTAAAACCTACATGGGAAGGAGATTCCATATGAAATGTGGAAGGCCTTGACAAACCTATTTTAGAAAAGCAATGACTACAAGAAGCTGGCAATAAAGGACAAGCTCGAGAAAATCAAGATGGATAAGAGTGACACAATACCAAAGTACTTGACCAAGTTCACCCAATGTTGGGATGAGCTTGGAAGTATTGGTGTTACAGTTGCTGGAGATGATCTGGTTATCCTAATACTTATAGGCCTTCCTAAGAGATGGTACAACTACCAAGATTCGGTAAATGGGAGGGAGAAGCTACGAGAGTGGGAGCGTTTGTGGTTTGACTTACTACAAGAAGAGATTCACCGGAACACCAAAGATGGATCCTCATCTAAGTATGATGATGAGGAGAAATGTGCCTTGTCTAGAAAGTAAACGAAGGGAAAGGGAAGTCATCCCATTCCACATTGGATTCTAGTTAGGCAGGCAAGAAGAAGGACTTGTTGAAGATTAAATGTTTTCACTGTCACGAGTTGGGACACTATGCCACGAAGTGTCCACACAAGAAGGCCAGTAAGAAGCCCTCAAGAGGAGTGGTAGGTGAAGCCCTTTCTTCACAATTTGAGTTTGGTTTCACCCTCATTTCTTGCATGGTGACACCAATGATGGATAGTGTGTGGTGTTAGATAGTGGAGCCTCATTCCATATGGTTGGAAACAAATAATTATTTAGTGAATTGGAGGAGAATGACCTCGAGATGCAAATTGAAATGGGATATGATGGAAGGTATAACGTGATCGACACTAATACTGTTACTTTTCAGATGGAGTGGAGTTCTCCTCTCACATTAAAAGATGTCATGTATATTCTGGGTCTGAAGAATAATTTAATTTTAGTTTCTATGTTGGAGGGTCATGGTTATGATGTGATATTTAGAAAATGAAATGCTTTACTTCATCACATATCCTCAAGACAAGAAAAGTGGATCAAGTTTTGGGTGAAAAACCTCTAAAAATTGGAAGTAGAATATTGTAAAACATTGAGCACAAAATCAAAGAAGGTGCATAGTCAAGACATCAGTGAATTGTGGCATAGAAGATTGGGTCACTTGCACCATAGAGCCTTGAATATCATGAAACATATTTCTATAGGACTTCCCAAGGGTTCACTAGAGTAGAGAGATACATGCAAAGGGTGTACATTGGGGAAGTACACCAAAACCGCCTTTCATGATAAGGAAAGTCGAGCGCAAGTGATCCTTGAAAGAGTTCACTCAAATGTGTGTGGACCATTCTTGACAGCCTCCAAAGCCAAGCACAGTTATTATGTAATATTTGTAGCTGATTTCTCATGTAAGTGCTAGATTTTATTCATGTAGAAGAAATATAATATGTTCTCTAAATTTTGTGAATTTAAAGCAGTTTCGAGAAAGACAATAGCAGGAAAGTGAAGGCTCTCAGGAGCGATAACAATGGAGAATATGTGTCGAATGAATTCAAAAACGTTTTTGCATCAAAAGGAATTCGATGGGAGTTAATAACACCTTATAACCCACAACAAAATGGGTGGCTTAAAGGAAGAACAAAAGTACTGTGGGAGCTACACGAGAAATGGTACATGATCAGGGCCTACCGTTGCACTTGTGGGCTAAAGTGTGCAACACAATTGTATATGTTCAAAACATGAGTCCTCATCAGATTCTTGGGATGAGTACAATAGAAGAAGGTTTTTTAGAAGAAACCAGATGTGGTACACTTCAAGGTATTTGGTTCATCGGTTTGCTATCATGTTACAAAGGGTGCAAGGAAAAAGCTAGAGTTGGAAATTGAGTTGGGTATATTTCTCGGGTACACTAATACACCTTGAAACTATCGAGTGTACCTTCCATCTCACAATATGAAAATGGTCTATAGAGACGTGAAGTTCAACGAAGAGAAAGCCATGAGATGTTCCCTTGAGAGGGTGATTAGTTACATACAAATGAGGAGATTTGAGCTCCAAAGGAAGAACCTTAGGATGATGTGGAGTAGCCACATGCAGAGGAGTAGAGAGTGGAAGCACCCACTCATGTAGAGACTACCAGAGATGGAAGAAAGAACACCAGAGAAGTTGACAGGTTGATGCATGATGCTAGAGAGAATGTGGGAAAACCCACATCATAGCGCATGTAGAGGAGGTCACCATATTAGTACATTAGCTACATCGATATGATGAGAGAGAGAGTAGATATCGAGCCATCCTCATTCAAGGAAGTAGTGCACCAACTAGTATGGGTTGATGCTATGGTAGAGGAGTATGACTCCATTATCAGAAACAATGTTTGGGAAGTGGTCCTAATACCAACATGCAAGTCAATGGTGAGTTCCATATGGATTTACAAGGTAAAACAAGCAACATATGGGAGTGTGGAGAAACACAAGTCCCGATTTATGGCCAAAGGGTTCTCTCAAGTGAAGGGAATTGATTATGAGGAGACCTTTTCTCTAGTAGCAAGGTACTCTTCAATCACATCCATTGTAGCGCTTTTAGCACAGATGGGATGGAAGATACATCAGATGGATGTGAAGACAACATTCCTCAAATGGAGTAGTGATTGAGGAAGAGGTGTACATTGCACATCGGGAGGGATTCGATACCTTCAACAAAGAGTTGCATGTGTGTAGACTCAAGTGAGCACTGGTTTGATTGAAAGAAGAACCCCATGCTTGGTACACTAGAATCAACAACTATTTCACCAGGTTTGGCTTCACCAGAAGTGAAGCAGATGGAAACCTTTACCAGATTGTGGTTGAATGTAAATTGTTGATTATAATATTATATGTCAATGATTTAATTCTAGTAGGTGATGAGAAGCCGATAAAATATTGAATTAGGGGAATTTTGAGGTATAAAATGGACCTCCTAAGGAAATTATAAAATAGTAGTGGAAATAATAATATAAGATTAGAGTACATCATGAAATTTTAGAGGGAAAAAAAGAAAAAGAAAATATTTTTTAAACTCGTATTTTCAACTTACTTCCCTATGGTTTTACTCAAATTTCGAGCGGAAACACTTGTTGGATGCAAAATTTTATTCGTCATCAAAAAAGTACCCATGTTCCATACTTTTAATGGACCCTACTATACGAAAAATGAGAAATACTTGAAAAATGTGATTGCAATCACATTTTTTCATGTATTTCTCATTTTTCATGTAGTAGGGTCCATCAAAAGTATGAAACATGGGTACTCCTTGGATGAGGAATTAAATTTTGCATCTAACGAGTAATCATGCTCGAAATTTGAGCAAACCCTTAGGGAGATAAGTTGAAAAAGTAGTTTTATTATTTTTTATATTTTACTTTTTTACTCCAAAAAAGGTGAATCATCCCCCATGGTTGACATCATCATATTGAATCCTATTGGTTCTTATAAATTTTATTTTGGTTGTACAATTTTCTTAGGAGGCCCTTTTTATACCTCAAAATTCCCCTAATCCAAAGAGGATATTGCAAGAGAGTTCAAGATGAAGGACCTGGGGCTCATGCATTATTTCCTTGGTATGGAAGTATGCCAAGGAGATGAAGAATTATTTGTATCTCATGGAAAGTATGCCAACAAGATATTGAAAAAGTTACACATGGAGAGCAAAAACCCCATGGAGACTCCTCTAGTAGGGAATTGGAGGAAGGAATATTCTACTTTAGGTGAAGTAGTGGAGGCTACTATTTATAGGCAGCTTATGGGTTTACTTATGTATATGGTGAATACATGACCAAAAATATGTTTTGCAGTTAACCAACTTAGTCAATAAATGGCTAATCCAAGAAAACTTTATTGGAAGGAAACTAAACATGTTTTGAGATACCTTAGAGGACCACTCAGTTTGGTATTTGGTATAGACGGACAAAGGGAGTGAATTTTCAAGGCTTCATAGATGTAGATTGTGCGGGGAGTCCATCTGACGAGAAGAGAACATAAGGTGGAATCTTCAGTATTGGGCCAGCAATAGTTTCTTGGTACAATGATCCAGGTGGATGTTGGTGGCCACCCACCTATCCCATTTGGACCCCCGCAACTGTCTCTTTCATTTTTCAGTTTCCGTAATTGTAGCACAATTTACTATTTTTAGCAGTTTTTTCAGGTCCTGAACTTCCAGAGCCGTTTTGAGGCCCTAAATGACGTTGTTTTGGGAAATCTGGGTGCAACATGGGTCCAGGGACCCATGTTTCCCTTCCTAAAGTGGTAGTTCTCGGATAGATATTTCTAACGAGCTATCGTACACGTCAAACGGAGATCGTATGCCAAAGTTACAACCCCGGGAAATTGATGTACCAATTTACCTAAAACGAGGCCCACAATTTGGCGTTTCATCTTCTAGGGTTAGGTTTTGGAATGTGAAGGGTTTTCCATTGTTTCTCAACAATAAATAGGCCTTCGAGCCTCATTGTAACATGGTTCAGAACAGTTCATAGGCATGTAGTCGCACATCTCTTCCCAGAGATAAGCTACCATCGCCCTAGCTTGTTTATTTCCATTTCTGGTTGTAAGCATATTTCAGTATTTTCCATTAATGAAATGAAGTATTATTTCCACTGCATCTTTGTGTATATGGTTATCTCTATATTTTTTTGCATTCCTGTTTAAGTCCGGATCATACAATAGGAATCAAAGATTAGTTGCACTCAGTTCAACAAAAGCAAAGTACATGGTTGCTAGTTAATCAACTTGTAAGGCTATATGGATGAGGAAAATCCTTTTTGGGTTATTTAGTTAGTAGATGGATCTTATAGTGATTTACTGTGACAATCAAAGTTGTATAAAACTCTCTAAGAATTCATTTTTTCATGATCAGTGCAAGCATATCAGCATTTGGTATCACCATCTGTGAGATTGTGTGCAGAGGAGAATCATGTTGTTTAAGTACATTCCTACAGAGGAGCAGGATGACGACATATTGACCAAGGCACTTTCAAGAGGAAAATTAAAGTTCTATAAAGGTGGGATTGGGGTATCTGATAATCCCTTTCATGTTGAGATGGAGTGTAGGAAATGCAATAAGAAAATCCTAATTTAATTTTTTCCTTGAATTAAATTAGGAATAAAATTGTAATTCCACATCACAAGGCAACTTGTATGAGTTAACTAAGTTAAATTGAATTAGTTGGCTCCGTTAATTTGAGTTGAGTGTCTAAATTGAGTCATGTAGAGTGTCTCCTACATTATAGGAACCTTGGTTGAGTTTATTTTGAGTTATAATTAATTAATTTAGTTTAACTGAGTTAAAGTCAGTTAAACTAGTTCCAACAGATGGAGGAACTAGTAGGAGGTTAGACAGTGGGGTGCTGCTTCATGTGTTCAACTAGTTAACTGATGATTCACTCATAAATAGCTCATGCATGTCAGATCTGAGACTTACTCAGTTGATATTGGAGTTCAGGGACAATGTACTATCAGTTGTGTAATCATATGAACTGTACTAGTGGTGCATGTAGTTAGAGGAAGGCCTATGAGGATTGTGCAATTCATATTGAGGAATTCCCCTAATTAATAAAGGGTTAATTCCCATGGAAAAAATGCAAGGAAAAATGGACTCTAAAAGACAAAATTTGGTTAAGTATTGGCCTAGGATTTTCCAGGAAGTAGTGAGATAGATAAATATAGTGTAGAGGTTGCTCAGGCTTGAGAAAAGCATTGGAATCTTCTCATATTTTCTGACTAATGCAATATAGATATAGCAGGGGTTTTTAGATGTAGCTTTCCTAGGGAAATCATTGTGTAATGTGTTTATTGAATTCTTTCTCTTGTATTCATCTTGATTTAACGATCATTTATTTATTTTCATTCATGAGTAGAGTAGGTTTAAGTCTATTATTTTAGTAAATTATAATTAGCAGTTTGAATCTACAAGGAATTTCTATAAGAGTATAGTATTAGATGATGTTAGTGAATTTGAATGTGCATTTAAGATGTTGTTTATGTTTGTTAGATGGTTATCATCATGATGCTCATTTTTATGAGATATTATTTATTATATATTATGTATTAGTGGAGTTATATCAAAATTTTATATATGAAATTACATGCAAAAAACTTACTTAAAAACAATTTAATTAGGATATCTTTATAAATTACAAAGTTTAGTATGGTTGAAACTATAATTGTAAAATTACCATAAATATGTTTCTATTGTGTAGATCATTCATATTCATTCTAACCTAATTAGTAAAATATTTCAATACTCACAAGGAAACAATAATTAAGGTAAAATTATTTAGTTAGTTCTTAATACGACGAAAATGTGTAACACATTCAATTTTTCTATAAAAATATTAATTATATATTAATTATTTCAAAATACAATTTAAACAATGAATAAATTACACATGGTCTATATATAGAGATGGAAACCACTATAGATCCATTTAATCACAAATTTATGAAGCACTAAAAGAGATTAAATATATTGTTAATTTTTAAAAAAAATCAAGAAATATTTTTTTTCACAATATTTATCAAAATAGATAGTCACTTAAAATTCATGTTGTCACATTTCTCCGAGCTAATACATCATGTTTACAATGATACATACATGTTTACTTTAAAATTTTTACTTATAAACACATAAAAATAGATATTTATTTTACATAATCTAAATAGGAAAGAAAAATGCATCACCAAGTCTACTATAAAGTCAAATAAATGTCTCTTAATCGTCATCACACTATTTATCATTTAATTGTTAGCTATAAAATATTTATTAATTCAACTTTTATTTATAATTACCATTGAAAATAAAATTCAAAAGTCTTCCATTATCCATGAAGAAAAAATTAAAACATCTCATGCATCCATGTAAGCCCCTTTGTTTCTCTTATGGTCCATTAAAAGATGTAATCAAGATTTTACACATGCACATAAGACCTTTTAGTTTACATAATGTTGCAAGAACTCGAATTTAAATATAGTAAATAGGAGTTTACCTATCATGTTAAGAATTTCATCTTACATATTAATACACGATTTTTTCATTGTTGAAGTCCCCATAGATTTATCACTACATGATTTATATTGATTTTGGTATAAATTTCAAGAAAAAACATGTGAAATGATTAATAAAACAATACATATCTAAATCTAGAATAAATATTCAATGTTGTTTCCAAATTCCCTATTTTATCATTTTGGTTATATTCTTCTCATTTTCCTATTTCAGAAGGATTGCCACCTTGAATCCTTATTCTCATCGATATTGTACACCATGTTTTAAACCACATTTATATTTATGGAGATATGTTGCATAGTGAAAATAAGGGAGGTTACTTTACTATATTGAAAAAACTTTGATGATGGTTGTAGTAGGTCTTTCAGTACACATATATAACATAGATATGATTTTCGTTCTCCATTTTCTATCACTTTGTGAGTTATTTTGGATTGATACTCACAATGTCATTTGAGAAAGGGCATAATGAGCATATTTAGATTGATATCTTAAAATAATATAGTTATAAATAAAACTTCTTAATGGAGTGCTCATATTTAGGATTCAAAATGGAATTTTATATTATCTAGAGTAGAACATGTTTTATATTAGAAATATATGTTTGAGGTCACAAAAGTACAACGAAATAGTACAAAATTGATAGCTCGTGCTTAATCTTTTGATCCATATTGATGTTTATCCAAAGCCTATAGAAAAAGTCTAATGTAAATTAGAATTTAAGCAAATTAAACAAATATGTTAAAATTTTAATTTTTAAATTATAAATTACATAATTGGAAATACTTAGATTTAAGTGTAAAATTGTTTCCACTGGAAAAAAAAAACATGTAAAAACATTTGTGTATCTTACCAATTATATAAAATTCCAACAAGATGAATAAAAACAATATGATTAGCGAAATAAATAAAACAAAAACATAAAAAAAATAGAAATGATGAAATAAACAAGTACATATCACTCTTCATTGTCATTACACTGATTATCTTCCTCGCTTGGCATGATAACATTGTTGCTCTCAAAAACATGTTTTGATCTAGGATTATGTCTTAATATGAACCACCAATCCCTATCTAACACATTTGATATACAAGACAACTGGTTTGAGTGTTTGGGGAAAATAGAAGTCCCCCTCGCTTCATGCCATGCCTTTCTATAGTTGATAGATATCAGCCCACTATCATGATCTTCCTTTACATTATTCCAATCAAAGGTGTCTCACCACTTGCACCTAAAATTAACAAATTGGAACAAAGAGAAGTCCTCTTCAATGATCCCCTGTATCTTTCTAACACAACCTAATGTCCCCTATATTAGGTTTTGATCACATTGGATAGCATGCCTAGATTGACCGAACTCAACTTCCACTCCATAGTCTTATGTCATGCATCCATTATCAACATCCTCTGTGTGAAAATGAATTCGATGTGCTGACATAGATGGGAACAAATGAACTTATTAAAAATGAAAAAATCACAGTGTCATGTGTCTAATAACCCGAACATAATTAAAATATAAAATATTGATCTTACAATTCAAAGGTGCATTATGAAGTTGAAAATGTACAAAAAGAGATTATTACCGAGTTGTTGCACCCAATCCCTATGTTTAGTGCATCCTCTTCATCATGTAGGTAACAACTAGATGCGTTGTATTTATCTCTGACTTGATCAGTAACCCAACTGTTAGGGCATGTCATTGCCATATTTTCTTTTAAATGATCAGGATAAGACACACTTCTACCATTCAACCATCTGAATTTTTTCCTGCCACTATCCCATTTCCTCCTCTCTCGTTTGTACAATGCAACTGATAGATGTGTCGCTTCCAAATTGTAAAGAATGAATTTGTTGATGGATTCAATTTATGAATTCAATGATGAAATCAAACCAACATATATACACGGGGGCTTCACTCAATGAACCTCTAACATAGCACGTGTGTTCGTGGCATATTAAAAAATACCCTTAATTTGACTACATATTGGAAAATACCTCTAAAAATCACATTATTTAACCCCCTACCAATATGAACCCAATACACCTTCCCAATTTAAAAACCTCTACTTTCATTATATATTGTAGGTATCCATTTTTTCATTAACATTTTTTATACCCCTTTATATTTTTTCATTAACTTTGATCTCCATTTTTTATACCTTTGAATATAAAAACCCTTTACACCACATTATATGCTCAATATATTATGTCATTTCTCCCTCAATATATATTCCCCAATATGAATGCATGTGCTATGGTATTAGCATTATTATGCATTATTATGAAGTTCAGTGTGAATATTTTCTATGTAGAAATTTGAAAAATGATAATTCACTTACTCTTTATCATGCACCTTTTTCCATTCATTTGGAGAAGCTCCCCTTCTCTTTTGTCTTCATCCCATTTGTTGTTCCAAATCACCACACCTTGTGTGTTGTCGATCTACTTGATGTACTCAATGTAATAATATAAAGACTCATATGATATGTACCCATCTACCATATAACCCTTGGGTTTTTCCATTTGTCGAAAAAAACTTTCAATTTCTTCATGTACCTCTCTGAGAAGAACATCTAATGAAAAGAAACCACCCTAACTAATTCAGCCTCATCTACTAGGTGAAGTAGAAGATGAACCTGTAAGTCCATGAAACTAGTCAACAGTTCCTTCTCAAACATATAAATAATCTCAGCTATCTCTTGATGCCACTATGGAAAGCTAGTCACGAATCTCCTTTGATGTGATCCAACATACAAATGCAGATAATTTATATATGGCACATTGTAGGTCTTGGGGGAAGTCATGCTTCACACACCCACGCATGAGAAGAGGATAATGACACTGCAAAGTAAACACATGCAAAAATTAATTATGTTTTATCCCATTTCATAAAAATAATAAAAATTAATAAAATCATGTTTTTAACATACATACTCCTAGAAGGTTCAAACGGTCATGTGATTACAACCTCCAAAAATGGTCTTCCATAGTGAGGAAATGCCATAATGAAGACCAATATAAAGAAGGAACCCTCACACCCATTATAACTTCCTTTTCCAAAGAAATATCATATTTATTTAAAATCCATGGGACATCACCTTCTTTGAAAGACCAAGAGGGATGAAACTCTCCTCTAATTTCTTGTCTTGACCTATGTTTCTTTTTATTTTTTGAAGAAATGAGATCTCTCCCCAAAACCTGTGTCATTTTGTTTCGATGATATGTTCCTCCCTAAATAAAATTAATCATTTTTAAATATATGCATGGGATATAGTAAGTGTGTAATCTTAAGATGCTCCCAATATGGGAGCTCATAAAAGACAAATTATCTTTTCATCCCAATGGGAAATTTCTCAACATAGGTGTCGAAGAGTTATGTATCATTGAACTTAGGCTCCCCTTTTGAATCGAACATTTATGTAAACTTCTTATCCTTCTCTCTCTCATATTCTATAATCCCTTCAACTAGTGTCATTATTGTAAGCCTTTGGGTTCTCTCTTGTTTACCATTGAAAGTGGATGTTTCTCTTTTCTACGAGAATTATTATGGGAGGAATACCTTAGAGAAATCATACAATAGATTTCGTAGGTGGTTCAACCCCATAGCTTTCATAGAAGTTCCACAACATTTACATCCATGATACCATTTTGTTACAAGACCTGTGAAATTATTATATACAGGACATGCTAGCGATCACGAAGATCAAACAAATTGCAAAAAAATAAATTAATATGCAAAACAATATCGTTACATATATAAACAAAAAAATAGACATGTAATTTACCCAAGAAAACTCCTAAGCCTGGATAATCATGTATGGTATAAGAACATATGTCACACAATGTAAAATTCCTCTTTATTGTGATGGTTCTTGATACATCATATACATGTATCCCTTCCCATAATTCCTTCAATTCATCTACCAATGGTTGTAAGTAGACATCCATATTCCTCACTTGTCTTATGCCATGGACTATGAGAGAACATAAGATGATCATTCTTCATGGGCAACCATGGGGGGGGGGGGGGGGGGTTTATTTTATTGATCACTACTACAGGCCAAACATAATAGTTGGTGTTTTGGAGGGAATATGGGTTGATGTCATCCATGGATATGCTCAGTCGTATACTTCATACTTCATCCTTGAATTTTTCGTTTGATTTATCATCTATATGCTTCATGACTATTGAATCTATTCAGATTCACATAACTCCTTACTCACTTATATGTGAAGCATGTCATCCCTACAACATAGCTAATTATTTACAATGAAAGAGCATTTGAATCCTTGGGATTATAGGCATGTGCCTCAATATATTATGAGGAGGGCCATGTAATTTACCCATTTTTATTTATTTATGGCACTTTTCATGCCCACATTTTAGACATATCTCTTTATTTGCATATTCCCCTCTATATAGAGTATAATCATTCAGACATACATGATATTATATGTACTATACATCCAACATTTTCAATAATTTCTTCGCCTCTTTTTAGCTACCCGAAAATAGATTATCACTCGGAAGAATCTTACCTTTAAATAATCTACAGCTCGTGGGAAATATAAATGTACAATGTCAATATTTAACGTTCATAAAATCAACCATTTAATGTTGATTATGTGACAAGATTTCTCAAAATATAAGGGATTGATAGATCATGGTAAATCACCTCAATATTACCAAGAAAGAGGCAATAGTCATGCCAAAATTTTCTTTCAAGTTGTACAACATCGTTGTCCCTAACTGGATAGACTTTGACTAGCCGCCAGGTCCAAAGAGAGGGGTGGTGGAAGCAAATTTTAGGTTTTCGAATAAGGTATTAGTAATATGAGCAACATTCCCTAGCCCATTATTTTTGAATGCATATAACAACATTGCCTCCATGGAATTCGTATCCCATAAGTAATCATCCATACCAACCACTATTTGTTTGCCTCCATTGCTAACTTGTGATGAAGAACTACTATCACTGTAGCCATTCCTAATTAGTTAATCCAGACGTTGTGAGAATTGAATAGGTGGTTGATTCAACCATTTTTTATATACTTCCTCTCCAAGTCTTTCTCTTAATGAAACCTTCTCTCGATTTTACATTGTAGTGGGGTGCATCGGAAGATGGTAGGTGGGCTACTCATCATCACAAGAATCCTAATTTCAAAAGATATTGAACATTAGTACATCAATGATATTAGTAAGCATAATGAAATTGGCTTGTTGAAATTATAGTATACCAAACAATTATTACCATCACTGAACCATGATTGCGACTATGAGATGCCATGTTCCAATTGGAAGGGTGAAGCAAATGCCCATTTTCATTGACCAACTACTTGCGATATGTTGCTCCTAATAAGAGCTTCTGACATTTTTGAAATGGTGGAATATTTTATGCATATGAACTTGATTTTGAATCAAGATCCTACAAATTTGGATACTTTTTTTTTCAAATTGACATGGATAAATAAAATAAATTCAATTAGATAACTGAAATATAAATAAAATGAATTCAATTAGATAATCGAAATATAAATAAAATATTATCTTATTGGAGATGGAATGTGGCAATTCCACAAAATATTTTGAGCAATATGGAATGAGTTGGAATTTAACGAATTGGCTAGTTGATATTATGAGATTTTCTCCTTGCATTTGAGCAAAATCAACAATTTTTTTGTGTACATACCTAAAATTAATTTCGAGAACCATATAACCATAATATAAATTTCATTATAGTTTTCAAACCATTTTTCAACAATAAGGTGACATTAAGCAGAAAACATATACTATAAACTACTATAACTCATGTGGATACACCCTAAAGGATAATTTTAGATGAATATGAAATTTTATGTGAAAATAAAAATTCAGATAACTTTTAAAGCCTATTGGCACTCTTCTGTAAAATAACTGCATTGATTTGTTTTAATAATAATAGCACCAATGCATTAAAATAATGAACACATCGGTTTCTGGGATTTCGAAAATAAAAAAAGAATTCTATCATATCGGTGCTCTTGTAAAACCAATCACACCAATCCTTCAAAATAAAAAACGCACATGTTTTTGGGATTTCAACAATTAAAAAAGGATTTCTATCATATCAGTGCTCTTATGAAAATAATGGCACCGATGCGTTTAAATAATAAAAACACCGAGGAATCAAATTAATAAAGCACCAGTTTATGGGATTTCAAAAATTAAAAAATAAATTATATCATATTGGTGCTCTTGTAAAACCAACTGCACTAATGTGTTTAAATAAAAACCGCACTAAAAGGAATCCTATCATATCAGTGCTCTGAAGACCAGAAGTTGAAAGGTATGTTGATTCACTCAAAACCCTACATAGTAAAAATTTTAAATCTTACTGTTGATTTTACTAATATATTTTTTTTACAATTTCTGTTAGGCTTAATTAAAAGAAAGATCTACAAGAGAGACATACTCAGATCACTGTGGAGAAACATAATATTTTGGAATTGTAGAAAGATCATAATTTGAAAAGTATGGCGATTCACTCAAAACCCCGCATAGAAAAAAAAAATATTTTAATGTTGATTTTACTATTTAAAATTTTTACAATTTCTGTTAGATTTATTCAAAATTGAAAAATAAGAAATTACTATTGATTTTACTAGTTAAAATTTTTACGATCTCTATTCCTATTTGGATTTAATTAAAATTCACAAAAAAAAATCAATACTTACCTTAAACCTTTGTGTAAGAACCCTGGTTAAAATTCCATGTAAATAAAGTTAATAAAGGCAAAATAATTACCATGGTTATGGGACACTTATGCCAAGTTGAATGTTAGGTAAAACATCCTAGTGTGGGTGTTCATTTGGTTTATTGTGGCTAAGAAAATTGGCAAAGACAATGGAAAATGCTTTGGAAAGGAAAAATGGCATTTTTGGCAATTTATTTATGAAATAATGGAAATTAGGAGAAAAGAAGGTGAAAGGCCATAAGTTGCATGTGAGAAGGAAAATGAAGAAAAATAATGGAAAATTGAAGAAAATATAGGCCTCATTAATAAAAAAGCTTTTGAGGGTCAGTTGGTACCTTTTGTCAGTTTAGTTTTGGGGCTCTCTCTCGATTCTCTCTCTCACACACTCTTGGAAACTTAGAGTTTTCTTGGAGCACTCTAGCATTAGATCAGGAAGAGAAAAGAAGGCAAACGGAAGCAAATATCTACCAAGGAAGAGCAGGATCAAGCAACTACATCGATATTATTTGCATGTATGATTTTCCTTGATAGTTTTGCATTCATGGTTATGTATGTGTGTCCTTGGTTCTTTTGCTATCATGGGCATGTGATTTTCCAAGTGCTATAGTGTTCTTCAGCCTTGCCTTACTATTTCTAGATAGCTATGGTGTGATGGGTTATCATGTTTTTGGTTGAGTTAGATTTCCAAATAGATTCGAAGATGAATGAGGTGGATATCTGAAAGGAAGAACACGTGGCCTAGTGATCCTTGAACCAGACTGTGGATTGCGGTAAAGCCACAACCTAGTGACCACTGAAATAGATAGTGGGTTTCGGTAAAGCCAAATTTTGTGTTGCCTCGATGGGCCTAGGAAACCTAAAATGGTGAATGGAGGGATATACGGTAAAGGCTAGAGGTGGGTGCTCTCCATCAGGCCTAGGAATATCGGGATGGGATGTACGTTAAATCCTAGAGGGTGGAGTCTCGATTAGGTCCTAGTGATCTGGTGTGGATTACAATAAATACTAGAGACTGGTGTACCGATTAGGCATAAGAATCCTTGACCGATGAATGCCAGTATATACGGTAAAGTGTAGAGGTTAGAAGATGGGAAAATTCTTCACAGTATAGGTGGAGAAATCTAGTGGAATCCATGCTTGTTTGTCCTAGTGATCTGGTGAGGATTGTGGTAAAGCCTAGTTCAATCACTGAGGGTGAGGTGCTGTAGCCTCGGGAAGCCCTGGTTGATTTTTGGTTATGAGTCTTGTTGTCATTCTGTATTTTTGAAGTTGAAGGAGTAAACACATAGGACAACATCAAAACCAGTTTAGAAGCTAGGATCTAGCCCTTCCAGCTTTATAGAGGGATCTCTATTTAAAATTGAGCTATGTTTGATGTGAATTTTAGGCTAGTTATGATTGTACTGATTGTTTTTGATTGGATTCTTTGGTTGATTTAATTGTTATAATTCCATTTGGATATGGAGTCTAAAGATTTAATTGGGTTTGCATCAAGTTTTAGAGGATTTTCATAGGGTAATCTAGGTTGCACTAATTGGATCTTTCAAAATTTAGATGAACTATGAGACAACATAAATGTAAGATTCAACAGAAATTAAGGAGAAATTAAGGAGAAATTAAGAATTCCTTAATTTGACTTCAATAAAAAACATGTAAATTACTAATAGCCAGAATAGGGTTCTCTATGTAACATATCCTATTCATCACAACTTCTATTAAGTAATTGAGATTTTTAGAAATTATAGAGAAATAAAACAATGATAAACACATAAACTGAAGAAAAACATCAACATTTGGTACACCACATGAATCCTATGAAACTTTCCTTGTATGATTGATGCTCTAGCAACTTTGAAAAATTACAATTTTGCAGAGGAAATTATATATAGAAATCAACCATTAATACTTTAAACTATGAACTATTTATACAAATAATTATAAATTTGTTGTCTCAATCGACAATATATTATTAGCCTTAGTCTAAACAATAAAATTTATCTTTGGTAGAAAAATAGGCAATGTAGACAGCTGCATGGAAAGGTGGCTCTGTTTTGGTGGATTCGGTTACTGAATCAGCCTCAAAACTATGTTGCACTCATGTGTTGGCTGTTGTTTTTACTGGATCTGAATTACCCTTTAATCCAGTAAATCACATAATTCTTCCCACATTTTTTCATCCGGTATGGTTAATTTAATTACCCTCCAGTAAATCTCATCAACCTCAGTATACTTGTAAAAGTTGGCTTTACTGTAAAAACATGTTTTACTTCATTTTGGATATAGAAGTCATTTGCCATGGTTTCTAAAAATGCTCTTGTTGTCATATTGCCTTTTATACCATTGAATTTGGCACTTCTTTTGGCTACCTCCTTCATCTTTAGGACATAATATTATTGAGTGATCAATTTATCATTAATTATATATATGCTAGGCATGCCTTTCTAGATTAATGCTTCAATTTTGTTGCAAGTCCCATTCACTCCCATCTCTATTGTTTCACACCTTTCCTCCAATTGATCAATGAGGTTTATTTTAGTCAAAACCTTCTTAAATCCCAAGAGGGTAGTAGTCCTATCACTAATTCCTAATTCTTCAAGTTCATACTTGTTCTTTGAATTCAGGAATTTGATAATGTTGGAGGCTTCTGTGGGCACATCTCCCAACTTTTCCCTTACCTAAACAATGGTCTCTGTGGCCTTTTATATCAATTCTTTCAGATCAAAATTGATTTGGATGCATGGCCAAATCTCATTCATAGAATCTAGAATACCCATCCAAATGGTTTCCTTGGCTTGGGCCAAGGTTTGACCAATTAATGTACCCTTTTCTACCTTTTTCAATCTCTCCAACAGTCTTTGTGACTTCTGCACTTCAACAAGACGAGAAGCTTCACCTATATATTTCTGTTATTCTAGAGCTTTGAGTTTCCCATGAAATGTATTGATTTCTACTGACTGGATTGACATGTTCTCCAGTTTCTTTGTCACCTGTTCAACACTTCCATTTTGATTTGAAGAGGTGGTTGTTCCTATTGCTAGGAGTTGAGTGATGGGTATGGAATCTAGGGGGACTATGTCCATTGTTATCACTCTAAAATTTCTTCTAAGTTGTCAGAAAAAGAAATGATAGAGGTAACTACAAACCAACTTTGGAGATTGGGATCTAGCCTTATTAATCTTAGAGAGGGCTCTCTCTTTTTTATTTAATATTGTTTAGTGATTTTATTTTAGGCTAATTGTTATTGTGCTTGGGTTTTTTATTTGAAAATGGATGGTGGGATCAATTAGATGAATAGAGGGTTGTCTTTACCATTGGGCTATGGAGTCAAAATGCCAGACAAACGGGACTGGATCAGGTTCTAAAAACAGTGTCTTCAAAGCAAGATAGAGGTGTTACTATATATATCAAAGGCTTGATGGTGAAATGGTTTCTAATCGGATCCAAGGAGAAATTAAGGGTTCCTTAGACCGGATTAGGAAGAGAAATGAAAGAGGTCAACCAAGATGGGAGAGCAATTAAGCGTTCTCAAATACGGATATCAGAGGAAAACATATAAATGATTAACTGTGCAAAACAAAGTGTACTTAAACAAATTCTGAGTTAAATTTCCAGTTAATTCATTCAAATTTAGATAATATTTAAGTTTATGAAACACATAAGAAAGTAACAAAATTAAACAAAGAAGATACTTCACTACAATAGCTTATCTCATGAATCGTGTAATGCAATCTCTTTATTACTTGCTCCACTTTGTTCACTTGAAAGTTGGTACAATAACCCTTAGGTTTAAGATAAAAATAACTCTACAAATGTATAACAATCCATCCTTAATACTTCAAATTATGAAGTATTTATCCAAAAATAATTTACAAAATATCCCAAACTAACTTGGGAAATAATCTAGGAGAAAGAAATATCTTCATGCAAGAAGATAGAGACAGCTATTGAATTGTTGCTTGCTGTCCCCGTTATTTAGGTTCTACTGGCTTTGATATTTTGATATTTTACACTTTAATCTGCTTTTCTATTTGGTCTTCATGCTAGATGTTCTATTTACTTTTTACCTTTCATATGATACACTTTTACCTAGTTGACCTGTCAATATACTTTTAATGTGCCCTTTTACTTTTACTGTACATTTTACATTTTTACTGTGTATTTCTATAGTAAATCATTTAGTTTTTCCCATGTCTCAGTATCTGGTAATTGTATATTGAGCATCGTCCTGTAGATCTCATTTGCCTCTATATACTTGGCAAAAGTAGGCTTATTGACAGAAAAGTGTTTTATCTCATGTTGGAGGTAAAACAAATTCTCAAAAGTTTGATACAATACTTTTCTAGTAGGTATACCCTTCATGGATGAAGTATTTACTTGATCTTTGGCCACTTCTTTTCTATTTTTATTATAGTTCTCCTGTGTCATTAACTTGTCATTGATAACAAAGGGATTTGGTAAACCCTTTTGCCTCAAAATTTCGAACTTCACCATGAATTTGTCAATGGCCAATTGCATAGTTTGGCACTTCTCCTCTAGGTTCAACATCAAATTCCTCTTAGTGAGGACCCTCTTCAGTTCCAAAATTGTATTTGTTATGTTAGGTATCTCTAATTCTTGCAGCTCATACCTGTTCTTGGAGTTGAGGAAGTGAATGATCCTTATAGCTTGCTCTAGCATGTCTCCAAGTTTTGCTTTGACTCTTTGAATGGCTTCTATAGCTTGCTTTATTAAATCAATTTGTTCAAAAATAACCTAGATGGATGGCCAAATATCATTGACAGAGTCAATTATATTGGCCCATATTTGCTCCTTAGCATGACCTAAAGGTTATTTCAATGTTTGTTCCTTCTCCAGGTTTTTGATTCTTTAGGTCATCCTTGTGGACCTCTGTTGTTATTTTTTGTGTGTGATTTGGGAAAGTTTATAATTTGTTTCCAGGCTGGTCACTTTTTCCTTAAGCCTATTCATCTCAGTGGTTTGAATGGACATTTCTTCCATTGCTTTGACCAACTTGTTTGCCTCGTCACCTGTAGAACCTGTTGTTGATGTAGTTGATGTAGATGGTGGTAGTGCTGTGGCCATTGGAGCTGTGGGCGCCAAGGATACTGCCAAAGTAGAAGGCACAATAGTGGTAACTGTTGGGATGATAGTTGCAGGAGCATCATCAAGACTAGCTTGTTTTAGCTAAACCAACCCGTCAAATGCTTTCTCCATCTCCTTTAATTGATCATTCAGCTGCAGCATTAGGTCCATCATCTCTTTATGATTGGTTTGGCTCTCCAGGACCTCCTTTGTCTGTGGGTGTTGTAAATGTGGTAGCTTTAGTTGTTTCTTGAGGGCTGGTATATCCTCATTCTTCTTTTTGATCAGATTTTTAGTATCATTAATGTCACATGGATCATGTCCCATCTCAATGACCAAGTTCTCTAATGACTTTATCCTGTGGTATTTGGCCTATGAGGATGCCTTCTCCAATTTGTACTGGGATGTCACATTATCTAGTGAATCCTACAACCTGTGTGCAACCATGAATTTTCTTGTTAGGATGGAGTAAATCATTTCTCCAGCCTACTTGTGGAACTCTATTTGGTCAATGGGATGAACATCCATGGCGAATACCTCAAAATCAGTCTTCTTATAATCAGTCGAGGTCTTTGGTTGCTAAATAGTGGGCTATAAAAATGATACCTACATCTTTCTTGCTTTAATGTCAAAGGCTGACATTAACCTGCTCTGGTTGGCTGGTATATTTTTGAATTATTGGGCATATGTATTTGCCTTCAACTTCTCATTCCTCACCTTTATTTCTTTCTACCTATTTTTGATGTCCTTTTCTCTATTAGCTGGCCTCAGAAAGGAAGAAACCTCAACGCTTTTTTTTCTTTCAATCAATTTAGTGTTGGAGGTTGATGGTTGATGTGTTTTACCTGATGTAGTTGTCTCTTTGCTTCTCTGACCCATTGTTTTAGGGTCAATTATTTCCACTGATTCAATGTTCTCCTCCTGTTTAGACACATGATTCAACTTGGGCGTTTTTTTGAGCTCAAACAAATCATATGTAGTCTCCATGTCAGAACTAGATTCCTCTTCCCTATTCCTCTTTGGATTCTTCTCCTCATTAGATGGGATCTGTAATACAAGATGAATATTCATTGGTTCCCCTAGTTCTGGAACCTGCAGGAAAGAGCTCTGGTCAAATTGATTTTCTAGATCAATGAGTGTGTTCTCCACAGCCACAACTGTGCTATCCTTATCAATTAATCTATTTTTCAACCACTCATATTGGTTGGCAAACTATTTAATGTCAGGTCTTGGGTGGTGGATGTAAGGTCCCAATTTGACCCTGAGCCTTATCTTGTTTATGACCCAATGAGGGTCATACTGCCACATGAAACTATTGCTGAACTTCATTTGTTGTATTATCTTATCAGCCTCTGGTCCAACCTCTTTGTTATTGCAAATGAATGGGCCCAATTGGGTTTCATCTTAAATCAGGTCTTCTTCCTAGCAGATAGGAAGTGGACCTCATCAAATTTGATGATTTGTCTAAAATATTTAAGTGAAAATATCCTCATGAGGAGGTATTTGGGAAACTTGTAAGGGGCTAATTGGTAGCCATAAACCCTGATTTCAGTGTGGTTATGGTATAGGTACCAGTATCCCACCTTGTTGTTCTTAGCCAAATGTAGCACCCTCTTGATATCTTGGTTGATTCTAGGTTGAGTGTTACTAGTCAACATGTTTATGATTGGGTAGACAAATGAATCTATGAAGTCTTTGTATCTAAATGTTGTGGAAAATTTATGGATCAAGGGCATCCATAAGACAATTGATCTCTCTTTTCAATTGGTATCCAACTTCTGGATGCTTACAAGGAACTTATCTGCTTGGTAATATAAAAACATGTGAAACAACAAAGAAGAGTACTTGAAAACTCTTTCAGTGGGCAGTCTTGTGAATTGTTCATGCATCCTGTCTGCAATGAACGCAGCATAGTAGTAGATGATAGAAGGATGCTTTCCTGGGGTAAAAATGGACAGGAAGGCCAAGATAACCTCATCCACATGCTCATATCTGGTGTATCCTATGATGCATGAGAGCATGGTGATTATATGTCTATCAGTTCCTAAAAAAATAGTGGCAGTATAGGGTGGGGTATTAGTAGGAGTATGGCGGTCTTCAATGATGAAAGTCTAGAAGATTTTCCTTATTGTAACCAAGTCTAGGGTGATATACAAGTCCAATAGGTCTCCAATGGATAGAGGGGTTTGATTTTGGCTAGGTTGGATTTGAAGCATTTGGTTGATGGATTTTGGTGTAGCGGTGAATAAGAGCTGCTGGTTTGGGGCAACAATAGCTCTTTGGCTAGGGATATAGCAGGCATGACAAAAATGTATGATATTATGGAATCGGTGGACTTCTAGGAATATATATTTTGGTAAATTGGACTCCCAATGGTGGATGTCATCGGCATGGTTCAATAATCTATCCTTACTCTAGTAGTGGAGCCTCAGAAGGTTGGTTGGGGTAGCAGTGCCTTTTATTTGGAAATCCCTGCCTACTAGTGCCAAATGGTCGATGTCCAGGAGAGGGGTCTGACTTCCAGAGAGGCCTGGGAAGCAATTTTTAGGGGGAAAGGTGTGAATTAGGCTTGTATAGGTTATAACAGTGAGGCTTTAAAACTCTGGTACAGTGAGAGGGTAATTTGCAGTTTGCAAAAGAGGGGTTTGGGTATTCAAGTGGAAATTCTCTTCAATTTAGGGGAAAATCAATTAAAATAAATTAATTAATATTTGAATGAACAGTACACTTTCAAATTAAGAGGGTCGTTTTGGTTTTTTCTCAAAATTTCTGGAAATTGGTGGTTTAGGCTGCAAACTAGTTTTAATGGCGACTGAAGATGGTACGGTGGCTTCAACTGTGCACTGGATGCTTGAATTGGGCATCTAAATCTTCTTCTGGAGGTAAACAACGGTTAATTTTGGATGCAAAGGCTCAAGGTGGCGTAGGAAGGCTTAGGCAACATTCACAGTGCAAACAAGTGAAAAGAGTCAAAATGGGCTTCTTTGGCCTTTTAACCGACAATGGTTAGAATTTGGCATGGAATTCATAAATGAATAGTGGCTAGTTTTGGATTTTGGCGGGGAAGTAGTTTTAGGGACCATCGCATCGCTTTTGGCAGGCAGACAAGATTTCCTTGAGAGCACTTGATTTCGCCTTTAGCTACCATGTAGCAGAATAGGGCCCAGGCAAAACTGTGAATCTTGCATGCTCTTGGGCTAGTAAAGGTCAAAAAGGGAATGAGTGCGATATAGATGCGCATCGTTAGATCTAGGGGTGGGAGATCTAATGACTTTTGTGCAGTCAAGATGCTGCTGGAAACAATATTGAGAGGGGGGGTGAATCAGTATTATCAAATAAATTATTTTTCTTTTCACAATCAACTTTGTATATGCTACTTCAGTTATGGGAGACTGCGTATATACGCTATTGTGTCTTAAGCAACCAGCGTATATTAGTAAACTTATGATTCATTAAATGTTGATCTTTAATCAGTGCATCAGAACTTCATTAACCATAAGAACAGTAAACAAGTGCATTAAAATAGAACAGATCATCACACACATGGAGACAAGATATAAGGTGGAAACCCAATGTGGGTGAAAACCACCTGCTATAATTCATCTCTATATTCTTTTAATAAGAAACTTCTTTTTACAATATTTCTATATTGGTGCAGTCTTATACCAGTACGCAGGCTTCTACCTACAGAAGGCTACTACCTTCTCTCATTCTCCAGCTTCTCCTGGAAGGGAGCTACCACTCCCTTAGCTCTTGTACTAGCTGATGTACTAGTATGTAGGTGTTGACCTAAAGAAGGCTACAACTTTCTCTTTCTTCCAGGGACCACGTTTCATAAATTTTCACACTGGATCCATCAATGACAGTAATCAAACATCAAAGACATTTGCATCAACCAATCTCCTTTTCTTCAATTGAAACTGAATCAAGAAATTACTTCTCTGAATGTTGTAACCAGAATACATTAACAGTAACCAAAAACCAATCCTGAACCCAGAACACTGCAGAAATAAAAAGAAGTAGCTAAAACATATTTCATGAGACATACGCTACTTAAATATGTAGAACCTACATGCATACACTTTTGTATTAAGGCCAACCAGCATATACACTGTTTTGACTTACTGAACCAGCGTGTATACGTGCCTCTGCTATGCCGAACCTACATACAGATCTATAAAAGATAATTTACCCTTTTCACTTATTTAGACATCAGTTATACCCAGATTATCATATTTATAGATCAAGTCATACACCAAATATAATAGATCGAAATCACACAAAGATACTACTATTCAAGCCTTGAGATCTTGACCCAACAATAGAACTTATCCTTCTTCTAGCGCTCAGGTTCCTCCTTGGTTTAGATCCAGCTATACACCATAACCCAAGTCTAGATCTTGCTCTTAATAAGATATTCAATGCTTGAGTGAATTCCCTTGCCTAATGATCTCCTTCCCCTTTTTATAGTCTTAGGCCTTACTCAATACCATGGTCCAAAATCACTCATAACCAATACTTAGGGCGCAATACCTGGGTTCAATACTTTGGATGAGATACCATGGTGCAAAACCATAGCTCCAAATACCATGGAATAAAATAAGTTTTCCCACGTGTACGCAATTTTCCATGCATGAAAGTGCATGCATACATATACGCACCTTTTGATCGTCGAAACCGTGTCTATATGCAACTTGATTAAGAGGAACCTGCGTAAATCTCTTTTTCCTTCATTCTGAGAGCCTGAACTGTGATCTATCATCTGAGTGAGTTGCCATCAAGGACAACACATGTGTCATAGCGCCAAACTTGTGTCATAATGCCAACAATCTCCCCCTTTGGACTTGATGGCAACCCCAAGTCACTCAAAATCATTCTCCCCCTTTGTCATCAAGGGAAAAGGGTGATGCTCTCCCTGAGTACGTATTGAAATATTTGCTCTGTTGTGCTGTCCATGCTCCCCTTGACTGTAGGCAAGGTCTGAAAAATGATGTTCTACAGGAAGAAACATGACTTTATACATCATAAATGACCTTCCTATCACGAAAGACTCATACATACATACATCTCCCAACCAAGTGGGGATATACCAATATTGACTCATCCACCCAACCAAGTGGGGATCCACCAAAAGTTTACACATGACAAAACAAGAAAATTACATCATCCATCCCAAGCATAGTGGGGAAACCAACATAGGCCGTTACTTGACCTTGATAATACAAGAAATACATGACAAGACTATGATAGTCATTAGCAACTAATCATTCAGACCAACAACTATGAGCTCCCTCTGCACCTGTTCCACCTGAACAAAAATAGTTCTGAAATTGAACCAAGATATTCTAGAATAATGCCAATAATACATTATTAGAAATATATGCTCCCCCTGAACCTGTACCAGATGGTCTCTGTTCAACCCATATTAGACTCTTTTCATCCTGAGTCTGGCCCCACTATTTGTCTTCAACATATATGCGACTGTATCCACAGAAATAGGCATATGTATGCAGATACGCTTCATCGAACTCACGTACAACCACTGTTCTCTGAAACAGATAATTTCAACAGCAAGATGATGCATCAACTACTCCCAGCTTCTGTATGAGGTATTCAAATGTCTCCGTAGGTAGTGGTTTGGTGAATATATCAACAACCTATTCCTTGGAGGGAACATACTCCAAATTGACCTTTTGTTCAAGCACTTGTTCCCAGAGAAAATGATATTTTATAGGTATGTGCTTGGTCTTCGAATGCATGACTGGATTCTTTGAAATACTGATTGCACTTGTATTATCACAAAAAATGGAGATAGGTGGAGTACAAGTGATTTGAATATCTTGCAATCTTTGCATCATCCAAAGGAGTTGTGTGCAACAAGATGCAGCAGCCACATATTCTACTTCAGCTGTAGATAATGAAATTGAGATTTGTTTCTTTCTGAACCAAGATACTAACCTCAAACCCATAAAGAATGCACCACCACTAGTTCTTTTTTTGTCATCCACGCTTCCTTCCCAATCTGCATATGTATATGCATGAAGTGTGAGATCTGTATCTCTAGGATACCATAATCCATAATTTTTCATTCCTTGAAGATATTTGAAAATCCTCTTAAATGCCTGAAGGTGTGCTTCCTTTGGATTTGCTTGGAATCTTCCAGCTATTTGCACTGCATGCATGATGTCTGGTCGGGTACCTATCAGATAGAGCAGACTACCAATCATGGATCTATAGGTTGGTTGATGTACTGCTACTGATTCATCATTTGCGCTGAGGCTGCATCCTGTTACCATAGGGATACATATTGCTTTCGAATTTTGCATCCCATATTTCTTCAAGATCTGCTTGAGATACTTGGTTTGTGATAGAAAAATACCGTCTTTGTTTTTTTTTACTTGTAAACCAAGAAAATATGTGAGCTCACCAAGTAAGGACATTTAAAATTCTTTCTGCATCACCAAAGCAAAGTTTTGACTCATGGTTTCTTCATTGCTACCAAAGATGATATCATCAACATACACAACAAGTATTAGCAATTTATCATTATCAATTTTTATATATATATTGCCATCTATTGATCCCATTGAAAAACCTTGTTGATGGAGATATTTGTCCAACTGAAAATACCAAGCCCTTGGAGCCTGTTTAAGACCATAGAAAGCCTTTTTGAGTCTGCATACAAGTTTTGGATCATTCCCAAGGGTGAATCCATCTGGTTGCTCAATGTACACTTCTTCTTCTAAGTCTCCATTTAGGAAAGCAAATTTCACATCCATTTGATATACTTTGAACTCTTGAAAGCTAGAAAGAGCAAGGAACATTCTTATGGCATCAAGTCTAGCAACTGGTGCAAAATTTTCTTCAAAGTCTATACCTTCTTGTTGAGCATACCATTTACAAAAAAGTCTAGCCTTGTTTCTAATAACATCTCCATTCTCATTTATGTTGTTTTTGAATATCCATTTTGTCCCTATGAAATTCTTATCATTTGGTCTAGGAACCAACTCCCAAGTGTTATTATTTTTAATCTGCTCAAGTTCTTCATTCATGGCCTTGACCTAGCTTTCATCTTTGCATGCTTCACTTACATTTCATGGTTCAGTGGAGGAGAGAAATGCTAGATAGCTTGAAGCTTCTGAAATATTTCTTATTTTTTGTATACCTACCTCTTTCTGCCCTAAAATTTGAGTCTCTAGATGATTCTTTTGGACATACCTGGATGGGGTCTTTTCTTCTGCCCTTATTTGTTCTTCTGGTCCCTCATAGGTTTCTTCTTCATCATAACTCTGATTTGATGTTGAAGGATAGTCCTCATCATCTTCGAAATCTTCGGATTTTACCTGCCTTGGATTGTTTACTTCTTTATCAACCACTACATCAATACTTTCAACAATTTTTCCAAGTCTTTTATTTTAACACTTATATCCTTTGCTTTGGGAAGCGTAACCAAGGAGAATGCCTTATCTGCTATAGGTTCAAACTTGCCAAGGTTTTCATCAGTTCTTTTGATGTAACATTTGCTTCCAAAAATTTTGAAGTATTTTACCGTAGGAGTCTTACCATACCAAAGTTATGAGGAGATTGAATGTTGTTCACTGAGACATTTTCCTTATTGAGAATAGTAATCGCAGCAAATGCAACTTCACCCCAGAAGGTTGTGGGAGTTCCAGACTCATCAAGCATAGCACAAGCCATTTGTTGAACCATTATGTTCATCCTTTCCACTACTCCATTTTGCTGAGGAGTCCTTGCAGTAGAGAATTCCCTTCTTATTCCATGTTCTTCACAAAAATCGAAAAATTCATCCGAGGTAAATTCCCCTCCTCGATCAGACTTGAGGCATTTGATTCTGTGATCTTATTCGTTTTCAACCAAGGCTTTGAATTCTTTGAACTTTTTGAAAGCTTCATCTTTATGCTTTAGAAGTCCTATCCAACACATCCTAGAAAAGTCGTTAATGAACAATATGAAGTATTCTTCTCCTCGAAGTGACCTTTTCCTGGATGGACCACATACAACAGTATGGACAAGTTCAAGTGGCTTACTAGCTGATCCTTCCTTCTCAGGGAAATTACTTCTGGTTTGGTTTCCAAACTGACATGATTTGTATATTGTATTGTCTGGAATTCTAATGTCAGGGAGATCACAAACTGCCTGATATTTGCATGCTTTCCTTATCTAAGAGAAGCTTAGATGCCCCAATCTTTTGTGCCATAGTCAGTTTTCATCATTCTTGCTTAGATAGCATTTTTGTTTCCTCCCTTGAGTATGTATAAATTATTTGGAGCTCTTATGCCTTTGATCACTGTTTCTCCTATATCAAGCTCATGAACAATACATCCATTTGATCGAAATATTACCTCATTTCCTTGATCACACATTTGACTGACACTTAATAGATTATGCTTTAAGCCATCAACATACATAACACTTCCAGCTTTGACCTTTTTTTTCAAAAAATCAGAACCTTTACCTTTTATGAGTGCAGGGGGGTCATTTCCAAATGAGACCTTCCTTTCCTTTTCTAAGGCACTGTATGACTGAAGTTTTTCTTTATCACCTGTCATATGTTTCGAGAATCCACTATCAATGTACCACTAATTTTCCTGTCCTTATGCATATAAGGCTATACTACATCTTTCTGGTTGTGTTTCTTTCTTTCTCCATGTTTTTGGACTCAATGAAGCTTGCTCCTTCTGAGTTGTTTGCTGAAACCTACTTCTGCATTCAGAAACTTCATGGCCGAAGTTGTTACAAATAGAACATTCTCAAGTGTAGAAAAATTATTGTAGGTCCTTTTCATGATCCCAATCACACTCCTTTGATTTTTTTCTTCTCTAGTCATGATGGTCTTGTAGGCAACACATTGAGAAGCTTTATTTCCAAAGTTATGACAAGAGAAACATTGGCCATTGAAGAAATTCCTGCGATTATAAAACCTACCATCCAGGGGATTGTAGTTTCCATAGACAAATTGAGAATGATTTACTTGTGGTTGGTTATAACTTCTATTCATCATTGAAGTAGATTTCTCATGATTTACTTGGTGATCTTTGTTCATCCTTGAAGTAGATTGACCCTGATTTACCTAGTGATCTTCTTTATGCCTTTGTTGTCGATTGTCAACCTGTTCACTTCTCCTTGTTGATTCTAGATTTGGAGGTGGACGGCTTCTGTGCTTGAGATTCTTCTTCAGAATATCCAAGACCTTCTTGATTAGAGGAGAACGATGCACTTTGATAATCTCATCTAAAGTTTCAAATCCTTTAGCAAATCTAAGATTAAGAGTTTTTGTTTTCTCAATATCTTTTCTAAGTCCCACAATTTCACATTATAACTTTTCATTGTGTTTTTCCCTTTCAACAAGTTGGAATGTCAGAGTATCTATGATCATACTCTTTTCTTCTAAACAGATTTTAAGTTTATAAATTTCTTCATAGAGATCATATTCATTTATAGCATCCAAGAAATCATCATCTTCAAAAGCCATCAAAAGTCTATAATCATTATATTGTTCTTCTTCATCGCTAATTGAAAATCCATCATTGTCTTCATGTGTATAATATCTCTTCTTACCTACATTTTGTTTTCATTTCCATCTAACTGGTTCCTTAACTTTGTTAAGCTTATCTTTATGAGGACACTTGGTTGCATAGTGACCGAATCTTCCACAAGCAAAACATTTGAAAGGCAACTTACCTCTGAATCTTCTAGAACCCCGTTGAAGGTTCTTGACAAAGTTTGATTCTTCCTCTCCTTATGACTTATGTCACGACTCATTGTAATCTCCTTTTCTTGAAGCCTTGAATGCAGCTTCTCTCCTATCTCATGGTCCCCCTTTTCTCATTTTGAAAGAAATTAGGATTCCGTGCAGCTGTGACATGGGAATGATCTGTAGATTCTTCTTTTCTTCTATGGTAGAAACTTTTGATTCAAACTTTGAAGACAAAGATCTTAGAACCTTTTCAACCAAAGTAACTTATTTTATCTCTTCACCCAAGTTTTTCATATGATTAACAATCTCATCTATACGTAAGAAATAATTAGCCACACTTTCATCATTGTGCATTCTGAGATTTGCATATTGAATTATGAGAGATTATAGTTTTGTACGTTTTACCTGATCGTCTCCTTCATAGCTTAGAACGATATTGTCCCATATTTATTTTGTAGTTTTGAGTTGAATAACCTTGATGAATTCTGACTGAGATAAACTCCCTAATAGAGTATTGATAGCCTTTGCATTTGTTTCATATTGCTTCTTACCAGCCGTATCTGTAGGAGTTGTTGATGGAAATGTGTATCCTGCTTCCACAATATCCCAAATTTCTATACCAAGAGATTGAAGATAGACTGTGATTCTTACCTTCCAATAGACGAAGTTGCTCCCATCAAAGATTGGTGGCTTAATAGATGCCTCTTTTTCGTAGTTGCTCATGATGATAGATCTTCCTTCGAGCAATCAAGCTTCTTCTGAAGGACCTGGCTCGGATACCAATTTTTGGAAATAATACTGAGCGGGGGGGGGGGGGGAATCAGTATTATCAAATAAATTATTTTTCATTTCACAATCATATTTGTATATGCTACTTCATTTATGGGAGACTGCGTATATACGCTACTATGTCTAATGCAACCAGTGTATATCAATAAACTTATGATTCATTAAATGTTGATCATTAATCAGTGCATCAGAACTTCATTAACCATAAGGATCGTAAACAGGTGCAATAAAACAGAACAAATCATCACACACATGGACACAAGATATAAGGTGGAAACCCAATGTGGGTGAAAACCACCTGCTGCAATTTGTCTCTATCTTCTTTTAATAAGAAACTTATTTTTACAATATTTCTGTATTGGTACCGTCTTATACCAGTATGCAGGCTTCTACCTATAGAAGGCTACTACCTTCTCTCATTCTCCAGCTTCTCCTAGAAGGGAGCTACAACCCCCTTAGATCTTGTACTAACTGATGTACTAGTACATAGGTGCTGACCTACAGAAGGCTACAACCTTCTCTTTCTTCCAGGGATCAAATTTCATAAATTTTCAGACTGGATCCACCAATGAAAATAATCAAACATCAAAGACATCTACATAAACCAATATCCTTTGCTTCAATTGAAACTGAATCAAACAATTACTTCTCTGAATGTTGTAACCAGAATACATTAACAGTAACCAGAAACCAATCGTGAACCTAGAACACTGTAGCAATAAACAGACGTAGCTAAAACATATTTCATGAGATGTACACTACTTAAATATGTAAAACCTGTGTGCATATGCTTTTGTATTAAGGCCAACCAGTGTGTACGCTATTTTGACTTACTGAACCAGCGTGTATACATGCCTCTGCTATGTCGAACCTATGTACAAATCTATAAAAGATAATTTATCCTTTTCACTTATTCAGACATCAGTTATACCCAGATTATCAGATTTATAGATCAGGCCATACACCAAATATAACAGATCAAAATCACACAAAGATACTACTATTCAAGCCTTAAGATCTTGACCCAACAATAGAACTTATCCTTCTTCTAGCGCTCAGGTTCCTCCTTGGTTCAGATCCAGTTATGCACCATAACCCAAGTCTAGATCTTGCTCTTCATAAGAAATTCAATGCTTGAGTGAATTCCCTTACCTAATGATCTCGTTCCCCTTTTTATAGTCTTAGGCCTTACTCAATACCATGGTCCAAAGCCACTTAGAACCAATACTTGGGGCGCAATACCTGGGTTCAATACTTTGGACGAGATACTATGGTCCAAAACCATAGGTCCAAATACCAAGGACCAAATACCATGGACTAAAAATTAGTTTTCCCACATGTACGTGCTTTTCCATGCATGAAAGTGCATGCATACGTATACGCGCCTTTTATTGTCGAACCTGCGTATATACGTGACTTGGTTAAGGGGAACCTGCGTATATCTCTTTTTCCTTCATTCTGAGAGCCTGAAATTTGATCTGTCATTTGAGTGAGTTGCCATCAAGGACAACACCTGTGTCATAGTGCCAAACCTGTGTCATAATGCCAACAGATGCATGGAGGGGAATCAGGGTCAAGATTTGTGGGGCCCGGGGGGTTAATTACAATTACTTGTAATTAATTAATGAGTAAGGTGGGGATTAAAAATATAATGAGCGGGTTAATGGAGTGGGACTAGGGTTTAATGTGGTGAAGTTTTCTTAACTGCACCAAGGGTGGTGGGTTAAAAGGGTTGTTAGGAAAATATGAAGTCGGGGAATTAATTAAATAATCCTGGGGGGAATAAAACCTTAGTATAAAGGGTTTTATGGGGTTTTAGGTAAAATAGGGGAATTAATAAGGGGGACGTTGATTTTTTCAATGGGAAATGGGTTTCACACTAGGGAAAAGGGGTTTTCGATAGGAGGGTGACCTTTGGAGGGTAATTTGCTAGGGAAATGTTTGAAACCAAAGGGTAAGGATCAAAATGAAGGGACAATGGTATTTTCATAAGACATGATGGGATAAAGGGGAAATTAGTAAGTATGTAGTGGGGGTGAAATGAAATGAGGGGGAATTAATCAAGTAAGCTTGTGAACACTTTTTCACTCTCATAAATGATCTTGCACATTGAAACATAGGATTAAGCATGATAAATGTGCTTACGATTTAACAAACTTTTGTACATCTGCAACCTTTCTTCTACCTACCCATTACATATCTTAACATTTTTTCTTCATTTTATTGGGTGCATTTAAGCTAGCAGACCCTTTTTTTACTTTTCTTTTGATAAGGAAACTATCTAATTCTAACCTTATAACTTCCAATAGCTCAGATATGTGCACATTTTATAAAATAAAAGCATTATTTTTCCAAGGATTACTTGTGATTTTACATATACTTCTTCTCTAGTATGATGCAAGTGTATGGTCTGATTTATCCTTCTCTGGATATCATTTGGTTCTACCTGCAACTCCTGGATGATCTTCATCACTAGCACTCCCAAAGAGGATGGAAAAAAAACTTCCATCCCATATATAACTGATGGGAGATGTACCAATGGAGCTTTTGGTGGTTAGTCTGTCTGCCCATAAGGCATTGGCTAACTTTTTGTTCCGTTTCTTTTTGTTGTCTTCTAGTAAATCCTTAATGATATTGACAAGGCTTTTGTTAGACGATTCTACAAGTCCATTACCTTGAGGGTAATAGGCAGTGGAGTGGCCAAGGGTGATGTGGTATTTGTTACAGAAGTCTACCATCTTCTTGGACTTAAAAGAAATTGCATTATCAGTAATGATATTTTGGGGCATCCAAATATTGACATGACATTGTTTTCTAGGAAGGAGATAATGAAAAAGTTTGTAGCTTGTCTAGAAGGGATGGATTCTATCCATTTGGTGAAATAATCAGTAGCTGTCAAAATACACTTATGCTAGGGTAAGGAGGCTAGGTGTATTTCTCCAATGAAGTCTAACCCCCATTGTTGAAATAGAATTTCTGTGGCGGTGGGTTTGAGAGGTAAAGGTAAAAGATTTCCTTTTCCCTCAAATATTTGGCACTTATGATAGGAGGCCACATTTTTCTTAACATTTGCAAATAGAGTGGGCCAGTAAAAACCAACCCTTAGAATTTTGTCAATAGTAGTCTTACAATACAAGTGTCCTCCATAATCTCCTGCATGAAATTCTTGCATAATTTTATCAGCTTCATCTTTCAGTAAACAATTCAAAAGAATACCACCATTGTCTTTCCAAAACAAAGCATTATCTATGATACAATATCTTAATGATTTCATTTTCAAAAATCTAGCTTTAGTTCTTGTTAAACCAGGAGGATCTTGTAAGTTTAGTAATACAAATATGATATCTGCATACCAAGGTGAATCAATAAAAGGTTCACTGATCTGTGGAGTCGCCATCTCTTCCTGATCATCAAGGGCACCAATGAAATTTATATCCAAGGCATGACAGTTCGATTCAGCCATGAGTTTGTCTAAACCTTGGTCTTTAATAAGTTTAGTGGGCTTTATTTCTATTTCATATTCCAAAATAGTGGCAATCCATTTGCCTCTCTTTCCTTCAGGCCCATTTTGTGTCAAAATGTCCTTTACTACTGAGTTTGGAACATAAGCAATGATGTGAGAATACAAATTATACACACTGAAATCTCTGATAACCTTTACTAAAGTTAGTGCTTGTTTTTTCATTATGTTGTATTTAAGTGTGGCATCTATTAAGTATTTAATGAAAAATTCAATTGGTTGTTCATATCCCTGGTCATTCTTTTGCAACAAGACTGGTGTAATAGTGTGTTCTAAAGCAAAAGAAAAAAATATAAAATCTTTCTGAAAATAAGGACTGGAGTTTTGGTTAGGACTTCCTTGATGGCTTCAAAGGAATATTTTTCCTCCACTACCCATTTAAGTTAGGAATCTTTTCTTAACATGTTATTTAGTTCTCTAATCAATTCTGCTAAATTTGAAATTAATCTCATAAGAAAATTAATTTTGCCTAAAAATCACTGCAATTCTTTGATGTTTCTAGGATGGGTGATGGTCAAGATTGCCTCTATTCTAGCAGGATCTATTTTAATTCCATATTTGGATATTATATGTCCGAATGGTTTTCCTTCTTCTAGACCAAAGAGTGTATTTTTGGGATTTAAGGAAATACCAAATTTCCTACATTTAATGAAAACTCTTCTCAGGTGATCTAAGTGTTCATTATCAGATTTAGAAAAGACTGTGATGTCATCTTGGTAAACCACTAGGAAATCATGGATCTCCTTGGAAAAATTTATATCCATAGCTTTTGAAATGTTTCTCCTATGTTCATTAATCCAAAAGGCATTTTCAAATACAAGAAGGTACCCCAAGAAGTAGTAAATGCAGTTTTGACTCTGTCCTCTAGTTGAACTAAGATCTAGTTATATCCAGAAAATCCATGAAGCAGTGAAATTGTGGATGAGCCTACTACACTCTGAAGGATATGGTCCATTTTTGGTAAAGGATAGTTGTCTTTTAATGAGACCTAGTTTAAATTTCTGAAATCAACACAAAGTTTGATTTCTCCAGTCTTCTTCCCAGTAGTGACTAAGTTTGAAACGCAATATGAGTATCTAATGGGAGATATAATTTTGGCATCATACATTCTTTTAACTTGTTTCTCAATAGATGGCATAAGAACTGGATTGATTCTCCTAAGTTTCTGTTTAAAAGGTATATGATCCTCTTTGATAGGTATCTTGTGCTGAATTATGCTGGTGTTATAAGATTTTAGGTCTTCCTTAAATCCATGCAAAATGACTTTCTTAACGCAGTTGAATCCTAAAAAATGATATCTAATATAATGCACTGTGAAAGACCCTTAATACTTAAAGATTTATGTATTTAACCTTTTCATCTAGAGGTAGGGCTTTTGATAATTTAATGAGTTTAGGTTTTTCTTCAGTTCCTACGTTGCATTCTTCTATATCTGCTCTCAAAGGCTCCACTTTTGGCTTCCTAGCTACATCGTTGGAATCAAACAAATATTCTAAGGGGGCTAATCATTTAGGCAAAAAACTATTTTTAAGATTAAGAATTTCAAGATCATCATTGATTATTTCCTCTATTTCTACATTTTCTAAGTTATCTGCTTCTAATTTAGTGAAATTAGTACGTTTACCTATATCTAAAAAATTTACATCTATCCTACTATCTATGTCATTGTCTATTGTACAGTCTATATCTATATTACAATTATGAAACTCACCTTCAGCATTCATGAAGTCATAAATTTGGGAATCCTGTGAGAAAATTTGTCAATACTTCAAATTTTCTGGTATGCCAAGCATATGTCTCACTTCTGCAGTGTACTGATGGTTGGGCTGAAAGGGAAATTTGCAGGTACTAGCAAAAGTAGCCAGACTGTGGGCCTACATATTCTGCTTTCTAGGAATGGCAGAAAAGTTTGTTTCCAAAAGGTCTTTTATCAAATCTAGGACAATCTCTTTATATTGACTCAGCCTGGGATTGTTTACAGAGTATTCACCATTAATTTGTTTAATAATCAATTATGAGTCTCCAAGTATAGAAACTCTTTTGGCTCCAAGTTTTCTAACCATTTGTAATCCTAAGATCAGAGCTGCATACTCTGCCATGTTATTTGTGCATATACAATTTAACCTAAATGCATGACCTTCGGCATGATTATTCTCCATATTGTGGATCCACACTCCTGCTCCTGCCCCCAACCTATTCACAGATCCATCAAATCCAAATTCAATAGGGACTCATGAAAAATGTTTTCATTGTCAGTTGTTTTGTATTTCTGTTGTTTAGCTGTGATTTCCTTTCTGTTATGATCTGAATTGTACAAGATGAAAGAGTCCATATCAGAATGCATGGAATATATAGGGAAGTTTTGTGGTTTTTCTACACTACTCACTATGTATTTCATCAAGGTCTCTCTATATAGTTTTCTTTGTTGACAAAAAACAGATATGTTGGCATATGACATATCTAATTGCAAGGATCCTTGCAATTTTTCTCCCCATGAGCGAGATAAAAACATTCCATATTTATGTGGGATGTCTGCAACTACTATGTCCATCACAATACTCTTCACAAGGCAATGGACTAGAGTTACACATGAATCTTTAATCAAGCCAAGGCATTTAACTTGACTAGAGTCAAAGGAAAACAAGTCCTTATATGATCCGGTAATATCTAAGTTTAGTCTCTCCATGATTTCTTTTAGCATCAAGTTATGGGATGCCCCTGAGTCTAGCATAGCATTATGTAATACTTTGTCATGGATGTTTAGGCTAATGTAGAAAGGAGGGATTCCTCCTTACTGATGAGTACCATTTACCTCAGGGCCAAACAATAACTCAGGTTGATCATCATTCAAATTAACTGTATCTTCCCCTTCACCTATATTTAAGGTTTCTGTGATCTATGATATATAGGATTCATTTTTCACTAGGGCAACCAAACGGATTGATATTTTCAATTTTTCTATTTCAATCTTGATGTTGAAAGGCAGTTGAGGTTTGTTTGTTTGGATGATACCTTCCTTAATAAATTCTGTTTCTGTGTTTTTATCTTGTTTTTCAGTACTTGGCATTTCAGTATGTGTTTCAACAGTTTTGTTTTGATTACTCATATTTGGAATGTTTTGAGTGACTATTTCAGTTTGAGTTTCGGGTGAAGTTATATCTAAAAATTTTGGGCTAGAAATCTCCTGTGTTCCCCTAAGAAGGATTTGTAAAATTTAAGTGACAAGAGCTTCTGTTATATTTTTAGTTTGGGTCTGGATTGATATTTTAGAGGGAGATTCATTGTTCTTTTTACTTAAGCTATACTATTTATGAACTTCATATATAGCTGACTCATAACCATGTTTAAAGTTGAAGGATCCCCCAAATTATAATCGCAATTGTTGCAGCATATACAATTCATGTTCTTCTTGAGTAAGAAAAAAAAATCTTCATTTTTTATTCCTAATAAGTTTGTCTGGGTGTCATCCTCTCCTTCATGGCTTTGTGAACCCTCAACATAGTTTTCCTTGAAGGGTGGCCTAATTTGCTGATATGGTATAACATTATTTCTAGTGTTAGGGTTCTTCCTGAAGTTGGGGTTTCTTATTGGGGGTGGCTATTGATTCTCCCACTGATTTCTTTTTTGTTCTGTTTTTTCTAGTCTATCCATTATTCTCTCTACACTCCTCTAAAACATCTATTTTACCATTCGAAGTGGAACTTTCCTCTTTAATCACAGCTCTCTTTTCATTTCCCATTATAGCTTTCTTAGCTAATAGGTTGGCGTCTACACTAACAACATTACTTTGCATTTGTTCCAATGTTTCAGAGTTTCTTTCCCTTAATTGGTATGACATGTCAGTGTCAAAACCATTAGGGAATTTGATTAATGTTATGTCTGGTGGAGGCTTAAGATTATCAAAGATTGCATTATAGATGTTATTGAACCTAGTACAATAATCCTAAACTAACTCATTAGGAGATCTTCTAATGTTATCATATTCAGAAAGTATTTGGAGAGGGTTTTTCTTTCTCTCCCATCTGTCAATGAATAATCTATGAAAAGTAGCTAAATCTGCAATATGATTAGCTAGTAAATCCTTGAACCATTTCTTAACATCCTCAGTCAATGTTTGGGCAAGCAACCTCATTTGAACATCAGTTTCATCTATCGCATGCAACTCAAAATAGTCAGTCATTTTGTTCACATATTGTTTGGCAGTGTAATGAACAGCAACATCAAACAAAAATATTTTACTTTGATGATCTTGTGGCATGGCATGGAGTTGTGCAAGTAAAACCAGAGGTGCATATCGGTCCGCCATGGCTTGGATTGTGGCTTGACTAGGGGGTAAAGTGCCAGTACTTGAGGAAGGGCTTGAAACAGACAGAGATGAACTAGATGAGGATGAGGTGTTTGGCTGATGAATAACTGGTTTAGGGGAATGGATTGTGGTGGATAGAATTGGTGAGGTGGTGGTAACTGAAGGTGTATTTACATTGATTGAACATTGTGAAGAAATTTCAGAGGTAGTCGCAGTAAGGGCAACTAGTTCAACTGATTGTTGAAGTTAAGCATCATCTATCTGGCTTATCAATGTAGAGGTTAAAGCTTCTAACTTGTCAAAAGTATCCAACACAAATTTATCTAAATCTAGATGTATAGGAACCTTCTTTTATTCAATGAGTTTAATAAAATTAGGGTCTAACAGAGTTTCATGAATTACATTCTCTGATTTAGTTCTAAACAATGAGAGATCAATTGACAAATCAAATGGAATTTCTTCTAAAGTTGATAATTCTTCAAGGAGTGAATTTTCTTTAACTAACTAACTACTACTTTCTTGAGTTTCTACCATTTTTGGTTTTCTTAAAATCCTATCTGGGTCATCAATTATATCAATAGGGTTTGGATCTGGGTTTTCCCTGGTATAGTGAGTCTGCTTGGAAGCCATAATTTTAACTTTTTAATTGTTTTTTATTAAAGTTTTTTAGAGCAACTTATAAAAATGACCTTAAGGGGCTCAAGGTGAAATTTTAAGGTTTCCCTAAAGTTTTATTTTACCGAGGATCGAAGTCCCTAGTATGGTCACCAATTACGTTATCACTCTGAAATTTCTTTTAAGTTATCAGAAAAAGAAATGATAGAGGTAACCACAAACCAACTTTGGAGATTAGGATCTAGCCTTACTAATCTCAGAGAGGGCTCTCTCTTTTTTATTTAAATTTGTTTGGTTATTTTATTTTAGGCTAATTATGATTGTGCTTGGGTTTTTGATTTGAATTTGGGTGGTGGGATCAATTACTTATATGAAAAGAGGGTTTCTTTTACCATTGGGATATGGGGTCAAAATTCCAGACAAACAGGACTAGATCAGGTTCTAAAAACAATGTCTACAGGGCAAGATAAAGGAGTTACTATAGATCTCAAAGGCTTGATGGTGAAATGGTTTCCAATCGGATCCAGGGAGCACTTAAAGGTTCCTTAGACCAGATTATGAAGAGAAATGAAAGGGGTCAACCAAGACAGGAGAGCAATTAAGGGTTCTCAAATCCAGATATTAGAGGAAAACATATAAATGATTAACTGTGCAAAAAAAAGTGTACTTAAAAAAATTTGGAGTTAATTTCTAGTTAATTCATTCAAATTTAGATAACATTTAAGTTTATGAAACACATAAGAAAGTAACAAATCAAACAAAGAAGATACTTCACTGCAATAGCTCATCTCATGAATCCTATAATGCAATCTCTTTATTACTTGCTCCACTTTGTTGAATTGAAAGTTGGTACAATAACCCTTAGGTTTAAGATCAAATAACTCTACAAATGTATAACAATCCACCCTCAATACTTCAAATTCTGAAGTATTTATACAAAAAGAATTTACAAAATATCCCAAACTGTCTTGGGAACTAATCTAGGAGAAAGAAATATCTTCATGCAAGAAAATAGAGACAACTATTGAACTACTACTTTCTGTCCCTGTTATTTAGGTTATGCTGGATCTGATCTTTTGATATTTTGCACTTTAATGTGCTTTGCGATTTGGTCTTCATGCTAATGTTATATCTACTTTGTCCTTTCATCTTATACACTTTCATATGATACACTTTGACCTAGCTATCCTGTCAATATCCTTTTACTATGCCCTTTTACTTTTACTGTACATTTTACATTTTTATTGTGTATTTATATAGTAAATCATTTAGTTTTTCCCATGTCTCAGCATTTGTTAATTGGATATTGACCATCTTCCTCTAGATCTCATCTGCCTTTGTATACTTGGCAAAAATAGGGTTATTGACAAAAAGATGTTTTACCTCATGCTGGAGGTAAAACAAATTCTCAAAAATTTGATACAACACTTTTCCAGTAGGTATACCCTTCATGGATGAAGTATTTACCTGATCTCTAGCCACTTCTCTGATATTTTTATTATAAGCCTCCCATGTCATTAACTTGTCATTAATAACCAAGGGATTTGGTAAACCCTTTTGCCTCAAAATTTCGAACTTCACCATGAATCTATCAATGGCCAATTGCATAGTTTGGCATTTATCCTCTAGGTTCAACACAAAATTCCTCTTGGTGAGGACCCTTTTCACTTCCAAAATTGTACTTGTTCTATCAAGTATCTATAATTCTTGCAGCTAATACTTGTTCTTTGAGTTGAGGAAGTGAATGATCCTTGTAGCATCCTCTAGCATGTCTCCAACTTTTTCTTTGACTCTTTGAATGGCTTCTATAGCCTGCTTTATTAAATCAATTTGTTCAAAAATAACCTGGATGGATGGCGAAATATCATTGACAGAGTCAATGATATTGGCCCATAGTTGCTCCTTAGCCTAACCTAAAGGTTCTTTCAATGTCAATTCCTTCTCCAGGTTTTTGATTCTTTCAATCATCCTTATCGACTTTTGTTGTTCTTCTTTGTGCATGATTTGGGAAAGTTTGTAATCTATTTCCTGGCTGGTCACTTTTTCCTTAAGCCTATTCATCTTAGTGGTCTGAATGGACATTTCTTCCATTCCTTTGACCAACCTATTTGCCTCATCACCTGTAGACCCTGTTGTTGTAGACCCCGTTATTTATGTAGTTGGTGTAGATGATGGTAGCATTGTGGCCATTGGAGCTGTGGAGGCCAAGGATGTTGCCAAAGTAGAAGGTACAATAGTGGTAACTATTGGGATGAGAGTTGCAGGAGCATCATCAAGACTAGCTTTTTTGAGCTAAATCAAGCTATCCAAATATTTCTCCATCGCCTTTAATTGATCACTCAGTGGTAGCACTAGGTACATCATCTCTTCATGATTGGTTTGGCTCTCCAGGACCTCCTTTGTTTGTGGGTGTTGTAAATGTTGTAGCTTGAATTGTTTCTTGAGGGTTGTTATATCCTCATTCTTCATTTTGATCAGATTTTCAGTAGCCTTAATGTCAGTTGGATCATGTCCCAAATCAATGACCAAGTCCTCTAATGACATTATCCTATTGTCTTTGGCCTGTGAGGAGGCCTTCTCCAATTTGCATTGGGTTGTCACATTATCTAGTGAATCCTGCAACTTGTGTGCAGCCATGGCTTTTCTTGTTAGGGTGGAGTAAATCATTTCTCTAGCCTACTTGTGGAAATCTATTTGGTCAATGGGATGAACATCCCTAACCAATACCTCAAAATGAACCTTCTTATAGTCAGCTGAGGTCTTTGGTTTCTGAACAGTAGGCGGCAAAAATGATACATTCATCTTTCCTGCTTTAATGCCAAAGGTTGACATTAACCTGCTCTGGTTGGCTGGTGTATGTTTGAAGTATTGGGCATATTTCTCTACCTTAAACTTATCATTCCTCATATTTATTTATTTGCACCTATCTTTGATGTCCTTTTCTTTGTCAGCTGACCTGACAAAGGAAGAAACCTCAACAATTTGTTTTTTTTCAATCAATTGATTGTTGGAGGTTGATGGTTGTTGTGTTTCACCTGATGCAGCTGTGTCTTTTCTTCTCTACCCCATTGTTTCAGTGTCAGTTATTTCCACTGATTCAATGTTCTCCTCCTGTTAAGACATAGGATACAACTTGGGCCTTTTTCTAAGCTCAAACAGCTCATTTGTAGTCTCCATGTTAGAACTGGATGCCTCTTCTCTATTCCTCTTTGGATTCTTCTCCTCATTAGTTGGGGTCTGTAATACAAGATGAATATTCATTGGTTCCTCTAGTTTTAGAACCTAAAGGAAATATTTCTAGATCAGTGAGTGTGTTCTCCACATCCACAATTGTGCTAACCATATCAATCAATGTATTTTCCAACCACTCAGATTGGTTGGCAAGCTGTTCAAAGTCAGGTCTTGTGTGGTGGACGTAAGGTCCCAATTTGACCCTGAGTCTTAGCTTGTTTATGACCCCATGAGGGTCATACTACCACTTGAAGCTGTTATTGAACTATATTTGATGTAGTACCTTATCAGCCTTTGGTCCAGCCTCTCTGTTATTGCAAATGAATGGGCCTAATTGGTTCTTCATCTTAAACTGGGTATTCTTCCTAGAAGATAGGAAGTGGACCTCATCAGAGTTGATGATTTATCTAAAATGGTCAAGTGAAAATATCCTCATGGGGAGGTATTTTGGAAACTTGTAAGGGGCTAATTGGTAGCCATAAACCCTTATTTCAATGTTGTTTTGGTACAGGTACCAGTCTCCTACCTTGTTGTTCTTAGCCAACTATAGCACCCTCTTGATTTCTTGGCTGATTCTAGGTTGAGTGTTACTATTCAGCATGTTCATGACTGGGTAGATGAATGAATATATGAAGTCTTTGTATGTAAATGTTGTGGAGAATTTCTAGATCAAGGGCATCTAGAAGACAACTAATATCTCTTTTCCCTTGGTATCCAAATTCTGGATGCTTATAGGGAACTTGTCTGCTTGGTAATATAAAAACATGTGAAACAACACTAAAGAGTACTTGAAAACTCTTTCAATGGGCAGTCTTGTGAATTATTCATGCATCCTGTCTGCAATGAACTGAGCATAATTGCACATGATAGCAAGAGGCTTGCCTAGGGTAAAAATGGACAAGAAGGCCAGGATAACCTCATCCACATGCTCATCTGTGGTGTATCCTAGAATGCATGAGAGCATGGTGATTATATGTCTGCTAGTTTTTGAAAAAATAGTGGCAGCATAGGGTGGGGTATCAGTAGGATTATGGCAGTCTTCAATGATGAAAGTCTGGAAGATTTGCCTTATCTTAACCAGGTCTAGGGTGATATACAGGTCCAATAGGTCTCCAATGGATAGAGGGGTCTGATTTTGGCTAGGTTGGATTTGAATCATTTGGTTGATGGACTCTGGTATAATAGTGAATAAGAGTTGCTGGTTTGGGCAACAATAGCTCTTTGGCTAGGGATATAGCAGGCATGACAAAAATGTATGATATCAGGGAATCAATGGACTTCTGGGATTAGATATTTTGGTAAATTGGATTCCTAAAGGTGGATGTCATCGGCATGGTTCAGGAACCTATCCTTACTCTAGCAGTGGAGCCTCATAAGGTTGGGCTGGGTAGTAGTGTCTTTTATTTTGAAATCCCTGTCTGCTAGTGCCAAATGGTCAATGTCCATGTGAGGGGTTGACACAGGTCTGACGTCCAGAGAGGTCTGGGAAGCCATTTTTAGGCGGAAAGGTGTGAATTAGGCTTTTATAGGCTGTAGTAGTGAGGCTTTGAAAACTCTGGTACAGTGAGAGGGTAATTTGCAGTTTGCAAAAGAGGGGTTTGGGAATTCAAGTGGAAATGCTCTTCAATTTAGGGGAAAATCAATTAAATTCAATTAATTAATCTTTGAATTAACTGTACACTTTCAAATTAAGAGGATTATTCTAATTTTTTCTCAAAATACATGGAAATTGGTGGTTTAGGCTGCAAACTGGTTTCAATGGTGAATGTAGATGGTATGGTGGCTTCAGCTATGCATTGGATGCTTGAATTAGGTATCTAGATCTTGTTCGGGAGGTAAACGACTGTCAATTTTAGTTGTAGAGGCTCCAGGTGGTGTAGGAAGGCTTCGACAGCATTCACAGTGTAAACGTTTGAAAGAGTCAAAATGGGCTTCTTCGGCCTTTTAACTGGGAACAGTTAGAATTTGGCTTGGAATTCATAAATGAATAATGGTTGGTTTTGGCTTTTGGCAGGGAAGCAGTTTCAGGGGCCATCGAACCACTTTTGTTAGGCAGACAGTATTTCCTTCAGATCATGTGATTTCGCCTAGAGCTAGCACATAGCAAAATAGGGCCCAGGCAAAACCGTGAACCTCACGTGCTCTCGGGCTAGTAAAGGTCGGAAAGGGAATGAGCATGATATGGATGCGCACTTTTAGATCTGGTGGTGGGAGATTTAATGGTTTTCGTGTAGTCAAGATGCATGGATGGGAATCGGGGTCAAGATTTACGAGGCCCAGGGGGTTAATTACAATTAATTGTACTTAATCAATGAGTAAGGTGGGGATTAAAAATATAATGAGCAGGTTAATGGATTGGGACCAAGATGTGGTGTGGTTTTCTTAACTACACCAAAGGTGGTGGGTTAAAAGGGTTGTTAGGAAAATATGAATTTGTGGAATTAATTAAGTAATGTAGGGGGGAATAAAACATTAGGATAAAGGGGTTTTATGGGTTTTTAGGTAAAATAGGGGAATTAATAAGGGGGAAGTTGATTTTTTCAATGGGGAATGGGTTTCACACTAGGAAAAAGGGGTTTTGGATAGGGGGATGACCTTTGGAGGGTAATTTTCTAGGGAAATGTTTGAAACCAAGGCATAAGGATCAAAATGAAGGGAAAAGGGTACTTTCATAAGACATGATGGGATAATGGGTAACTTAGTAAGTATGTAGTGGGGGTGAAATGAAATGAGGGGAAGCTAATCAAGTAAGCTTGTGGACACCTTTTCACTCTCATAAATGATATTTCACACTAAAACATAGGATTAAGCATGATAAATGTGCTTATGATTTAACAACCTTGTACATTTGAAACCTTTATTCTACCTACTCGTTACTTATCCTAACATCTTTTCTTCATTTTATTGGGTTGCATTTAAGCTCGCAAACCCTTTCTTTCCTCTTATTTTGATAAGAAAACTATCTAAGTCTAACCTTATAACTTCCAATAGCTCAGATTAATCTTATGAGCACATTTTATTCTCTACCAAACTACTGATCTGCCAAGGTTAAACAGATTGGATAGATCTTTATTCTCTATCTATAAACTGGAAGTTAATGCATGAACTAGTCAAGATTAAGATATTTGACTATCAAGGGCTATGGAATTTATGGCAAGCTGCACACAACCATTATTTTGCACATAAAAGTAAAAGAAGTGGTACTTGAATTTGCACACTTTCATGATCTGTTTTTGTTTGAGTTCATATTTTTCACTTTCTTTTATCTTTGATTTTTTCTTTTTTTCCTTTGATTATTCTTTTAGGACATACCCTCTTTACATTTTTTTAATTTTTAATATGGAAAATATTTTGTAGAAAGAAAAAGTATGTACAATATTACAAGACTAACCATAACCAATTCAAAATTAGGAATCCTATTATTATAGGACCCTAATAGCCATCTTTTGACTATGTTCTTTTTCTTTTTATCATCTTTTCCATTTCTACCTCCATCTATCTGATATGTATATTCTTCTCTATGATCAACTTCATCATATCAGCCTTCTGCATTTCATCCTCTTCAATGTCTTTAGTCAAGGGATCCTTTGTGGCCGGCAGCTTAAGATGCTTTCTCAATGCTGCAATATCCATATTTTTCTTCTTAATGATCTACTCTCATTCATATCTGTAGGATCATATCCTATCTTGAATACCAAATATTCCAAGGATTTGATCCTATTATCCTTTGTTAAGGAGGATACCTTTTCCATTTTCAACTGGGCCTAAATTTTGGTATATGAAACCTACAAATTAGACAATGACATGGAAATACTTGTTAATGTAGAGAAATCATCTCACAAGTTTTCTTATGCATCTCCATTTGATCAATGGGATGGATATCTTTGACGCTAAACTCAAATGTAGTACTTTTGTAATCTGTTTATGTTTTTGGATGTGGAATTTGGGCCTCAAGGAAGGTCATCTGCATCTTTCCTTGCTCTGTGTCAAAAACGGATAGTAATATGCTTTGTGAGCTTGAAGTCTACTTCCAAAATGGATTGTAGGTAATGTTCTTAAGAATCTCATTCTTAAGTTTAATCTCTCTGTACCTATCAAAAATAGTATTTTCCTTCTCTCCTTGTACATTCTATGAATCTAGCTTAGTTTCCTTCTGACCTTGTGATGCTAAAGTTCCAATAGGAGATGTAACAAATTTGTTGCTTGTAGGTGGTGAATCTATAAGTATAATGGCAACTTGATCTTCTTTCTCCTTTTCAACATCTATCCTAGGAGTCACCTTTTCTCTTTTCCTTTAACTGGTTGTGAATGCTTTGGCCTCACTACCTGTTGCGGATGATGATCCCTCCTCTCTATGTCTTTTAATTATTTTCTCCTGAGTGGGAGGCTGTAAACTTGAAGTAGAAAAGAGTTGTTCTTCATCTTCCTACAAATTATTCTCTACCCACTCTAATTGATTTGCATGCTTTTCTATCTAAGGCCTTGAGGTATGAATGTAGGGAGTAGTTTTTTTTTCTACTCTGAGTTTTGAAATAATACCCCAAGGGTCATAAGACCATGTAAAACTCAGGTTTAATTCCATCTATTTAAGCATTTTGTCTGCCTCTTCTCCTATTGTCCTGGTATTGCATATGAATGGGCCCACCTATGTCTTTATGCGAAACCATGACTTCTTCTTTGTCACCAAAAAGTGAATATCATATGAATTTAACATTTTTATAATGTATTCCACGGCAAAAATCCTCATGGGGAGGTATTTTGGGAGTTTGTATGGTGCCATCACGCACCCATAAAGTCTTATTTCTATATAGTTTTGGTATAAATACCAATCTCTAGTCTTGGCCTGATCTGTTAGATGTAAAATCATTTTGATATCTTTACTCATTGTGGGTGTATGGAACTATTAAGGATGTTCATAGCTGGGTAAACAAACTCCTCAATAAACTGCTTGTATGAGAATTCTTGCTGCTCTTTCATGACCAATGAAGTCCAAAATATCACAGGTTGTTGGTTAACTTGTCTGCTTGATAATAAAGAAACATGTAGATTAAAATGGAAGTGTAATTAAAAACATTCTCTGTTGGAAATTTAAAAAATTGATCATGGATGCTATCAACCAAAAATTCATTGAAATTGAACAAAATGAATGGTTTGTTCTCTTTGGAAAAAATAGAAAGGAAGCCTAGAATGGATTCATCTATCCACTGATCAAAATAATAACCCAAAATATATGAAATTATGGTTATAACCTATTTAGCTTGATCAGGGAAGATTGAGGAAGGGCATGGAGGGTTCTTCTTGGGTAATTGGGCGTTTTCTAGTAAGCAGATCTCAAAGATTTTGGCTCTTGTAGTGAAATCAAGCTTCTAGTAACGTTGGGTGAGGGCTTATAAGGAAAAAGGGGCATTTCTTTCCACAGGGGGTGCTAGCATCATTTGGTTTATGGATTGGGTAGTAAAAGAAACAGGATATCATCGGATGGGGCCATAATAGCTCTCTGGCCAGGGACATAACATGCTTGACATTTTATGGTGAATGCAGGGGCATGGTAGGTCACAGGGAAGAAATAATGAGGAATATCGGGCGAGGGCTGGGGTATGAAATGATGAGAAGGCACCACGTTAGGATGGGCCTAGTGGGGGAAAACTGCCTTTTTAGACCACCCCCCTCCGTGGTAAAGATAGGATGGAGAGAGGGGGATGAAAAAAGATATGAATCATTGATTGTGCAAATGTGTGAATCCCAAAGTTCTGATTGTGGTCCCTTTTAACCAAAAATAATGAAAGAAATTTGTCCATACATGCCTTTGTTTCTTGCTTTTGAACTTAGGATAAAGGTTGAAATATGAAATATATAAAAACACTTTATCCCATCGTGCATCTTTTCTTTTTATAATGTCTATGAGACTTAGGGAAAAAATACATTTACACATATAAAATCAGTTATTTCTACTTACCCTTTAACTAAGCTAACATTTTAATTCTAAAGGGGTTGCATTTAGACTAACAAACCCATATTATTTTCTTTTATGAAAAATGAAAAACTATCTAAATCCTATCACTTATTTCTCCTATTGATTGAATCAGATTAAAAAAATGAATCAATACCATTTTCTACCTAACTACCGATTTACCAAGATTAAACTGTTTGGCAAATATTTATTCTCTATTCTAACTTACAGAAATTCATACATGTTTAACCATGATTATACTTTATGATTAAGCAAATAAGTAGTCATTGTGGCATTTGAAACAAGCTGGACTCAACCTTTATTTATCAGCAATGAAGAAAATTATCTATCATTAGTGGCATTTAGACTTGCAACACTTTCCATATTATTTCTTTTTTTTTTCTTTCTTTTGGTGGGGTTCAATCTTTATTTATTTATACCTTGTTTTCATTTTTTATTCTATTTTTCTTTTATTTGGAAATCATTTTCATATTGACAACTATTTACAATATAAGATTCTTGAGATAAAATACTCAATCACCTTAAGATCCTATAGATTATAGGACCATAACAGTGGCTCCATCTGGGGATGACCCTCTCCATGTGAGGTGCCAAGAACATTTGATCAATAGCATTGAGTGTTCTATTTAAGGAATATCCATACCTAATTTCCTTTGTTGTAGTATTTATGGTAACATATCACAAGCTTAGGGCCTTGTCTGTGGGCTTCAAATTTTATCAATAGGTCGCGGAATCAAAATAATAATAAAAATGATATTTACAATGATTTGAAGCTAGAAAATTTCTATTGCTACAAGAAATAGTGCTTCAACATTATGCCATTCACAGGTCCACCAGGAATTTCTATCCCATCTGGATGTTTAAGAAAAAATGCATTGTGTCCTATGAAAGCATAAATGATATAAGGTCATGTCCATAGATCGTGAAATTTTCCATGCTTTCCTTTCTCCTCTCTTCTGGAATCCCACTTTAGAACTCTATCACCCAAAGTGAAATCATCTACGTTAGTTCTTCTATCAAAAATCTTTTTGATATTCTCTTGGATGAACCGAGATTTATTATAGACTTCTTCCTTGGATTGTTGTAATTGAATGTTCTAATCAATTCTTGTGTGGATGTCATTTGGCTCAACTTACAATTCCTTAATTATCTTCATAATTGGAACTCCCAAAGAGGATGGAAAAACAACATCCATTCCATAAAAAAATTGGTATGGTGACATGCCAATGGATTTATTTGTTGTGAGTTGATCAACCCAAAGTGCATTTATTAACTTGTTGTGCCATGAATTTTTGTTCTCTTCTGACAACTTTTTAATAATGTTTACCAGACTCGTATTTGAACATTCATCCAACCCATTACCTTGTTGGTAATAAGTAGTTGAATGTGCCAAAGTAATATGGTATTTGTTACATAAATCTATCATTTTCTTGGATTTAAAAGCTGTAACACTATCTGTAATGAGCTTGTTTGGACAGCCAAATCTAGACAAGATATTGGTTTCCATAAATTTGATAATAATAACATCAGTAGCCAATTTGGAAGGTATGGCCTCAATCCATTTGGTGAAGTAATCAATAGCTATGAGGATCTATTTGTGTTGGGAAAAAGAATGGTGGGTGGATCTCTCCAATGAAATCCAATCCCCATTATTGGAAAGGACTTTCAACAGACATGGGATTTAAAGGTAGAGGCAATAGTTTTCTTTCCCACTCAAATATTTAGCATTTCTGGCAAGAGTTTGCCTTCTTATGAACATCAGGGAAAAGAGTATGCCAATAAAAACCAACTCTAAGGATCTTATTAGCAGTCTTTTCCAGTATAGATGTCCACCACAATCACCTTCATGGAATTCCTGCATTGTTCTTTCTGCATTATCTTTCAATAGATACTTTAAAACATTATCTATGATGCAAAATTTCACTGCTTCCAATTTTATAAATCTAGCCTTTGCCTTAGTTAAACCAGGAGGAGCATTTAAATTGAATAAAACAAAAATGCGGTCTGCATACCAAGATGAGGTCACAAAAGCCTCATCTAATTGTGGAGTTGCCTGCTCCTCTTGATCATCTAATGCAGCTACAAAGTTGATATCCAATGCATTAATGTTAGATTCAACCATCAATTTGGCTAACCCTTGTCCTTTTTTAAGCTTGGCGGGCTTTATTTCCATGTCATATTAAAGAATGATGCCAATCAGTTTTCCTCTTTTACCATCTGGTCCATTTTGGGTTAAAATATCCTTAACCACAACATTTGGTACATAAGAAACTATGTGAGAATTGAGGATATACACCCTGAAATATGTATTTTATTTTATCAATGCAAAGGCTTGTTTTTCCATTATATTATATTTGAGTGCAGCATCCCTTAAAGCCTTAATAAACAAAGAAATGGGATGTTCAAATCCATCATTGTTTTCTGTAAAAGGACAACTGCAACAGTGCATTCAGAAGAAAATGAAAAGATTATAAAGGCCTTACTAAAATTTGGACTGATTAGGATGGGGATTTTGTCAATGCTTGTTTAACTTGATCAAATGATTGCCTAGCCTCAATGTTCCATCTGATTTCTGAATCTCTTTCTAGCAGATTTGTTATGTTTTTGAGAAGTTCTACAAGGTTGGGGATGAATCTCCTTAGGAAGTTTATTCAACCAATAAATGATTGAAGTTCCTTAATGTTTCTAGGATGCGTGATTTTTAGAATAGCTTCAATCCTTTTCATATCAATTTTAATACCTTCCTTAGAGATGATATGACCGACAAGCTTTCCCTCTTCAAGGCCAAACAATGTTTCTTAGGATTTAGTGAAATCCAAAACCTTATGCATTTCTCAAATAATCTTCTCAAATGCAACAAATGTTCTTCATCATTTTTGGAATAAACAAAAATATCATCTTAATAGATCAAAATAAACCTGCCAAATTCATCAGCAAAGGAAATATCCATTACTCTTTGAAATGTTGCTCTAGCATTCATTAACCCAAAAGGCATTTTCACATACATGAAGGTACTGCATGTAGTAGTAAAGGCTATTGTATATTGATCATAAAGGTGAATCAAAACTTGATTATATCCTGAGAAACCATCTAATAAATAAATCCTAGAAGGTTCAACTACATTCTATAAAATGTGATCCATTTTTGGTAAAGGGTAGTTGCCTTTTAAGGAAACTTTATTAAGGTTTCTAAAATCTATGCATATTTTGATTTCACCAGTTTTCTTCCTAGTTGGCACTATGTTGGAAACCCATTTAGAGTACATAAGAGGGACTATGATTTTAGAGTCATACATTATTTTAATTTCTTTCTCAATTAAAGGCATCAATACTAGAGTTATCCTTCGAAGTTTTTGTTTAAATGGTTTCTGATCCTCTTTAATTAGAATTTTATGTTGTATGATCTCTGTATCATAAGTTGTTAGATCTTCATAGCTCTAGGAAAAAACATCATTGATTTCCTTGAATAAAGCAATGCATTTTTGTTTTTAAGCAGTTGGGAGTGATTTGGACAATTTTATGATTTTGAGATCTTTTTCATTGCCTATATTAAATTCTTCGACTACTGCTCTTGTGGGCTCAATCTTAGGATTCTTATCCACATCATTGAAATCAAATAATTCTTCTTGTGGAACTAGACCTCTAGGTACAATGTTATCCTTTAACTAAAGTGTTTCAAACTCTTCTTTTTCTGGATCTATGTCAAGAAATTATAATTTATTTACAGCTTTATTTATGTGTATATTTACATTTTCTTTTTCGAACTGTCTTTCTAGATTAGAATGTACAAATATTTGATTTTCTAATTCTGATTCCAAGTCTATACTATCATGTTCAAATTCATCCTTAGATTGCAGAAAACTTTCAATTTGTTTATCACTGCCAAAGACCTGCCAATCCTTCATGTTATCTGGTGTAGTTGGTCGATGTTTCATTTCCACTGTATACCGTCAATTAGGGTAAGGAATTTTACAGGAGCTGGCTGAAAAAGCCAAACTATTTGGATTGATATTTTGATTTCTAGGAATTGCATAAAGGTCATATTCCAGAAACTCTCTAGAAAATTGAGCACAACATTTCTGCTCTCATTCTAGGGTGTTTAGATGAATACTCTCCTTCAATTTGTTTTATAATTAACTCAGCATCCCCTTAAATGGAAATTCTCTTAGCACCCAATTTTTTTAACCATTTCAATCCTAATATAAGGGCTTCATACTTGGTTATGTTATTGGTACATTGAAAATTGAGCTTGTATGAATGACCTTCATCATGATTGTTTCATGTGTTTACCACCGACGCTCCTTCTGCAGAACCTTCTTTTTTATAAGACCCATCAAATCTCATATTCCAAAGATGTTTAGCAAGAGTGTTTTGTTCTATTGTCTATGTTTGGTTTGGATCTATTTTAGAAATATCATTTTTCACTTTGATCACCTGAGTTTTGATGTCTCCATCATTATAAAGAATGTAAGAGTCAAAATCTATGTGGACAGAGTAAAGATGATAGTTGTGAGGCTTCTCTTGACTACTCACCTTGAATTTCATCAAAGTTTCCCTATATAATATTCTTTTCTGAAAAAAAATGGTATGGTGGCAAAGGTCATATCCATTTGTAGTGTACCTTGTAATTTTTCTCCCCATGAGCGTGACAACAACATTGTTGGGTGCAGGAATTCCACTTGAGAAAACTCCTCAACACTTAATTGTCAACCCGAGGGTTTCGTAAACTTAGATACCAAGCACAGGTAATGCCAAAAATGGTATGAACTTTTCCTATCTCTAATCCTACTTCTTAAAGGAATTTCTTTACAAAATCAGACATAAAACAATCGGAAAGGTAATTAACACCAAAGAAACTCTAGTGCTAGAATGTAAAAGACAATTTGCATGTAAATCAAGTAAAGAAATTCCACACAATAGAAACAATCTTAAATGTTGACATGAAATACTATGTTCATTTTTAGATGGATGGCTAACAGTCTGACAAGTGGGCCCTTACAGAATTATGTCTTGCTTCTAATCTTCCTTCCACACAAACAACCTATACTTGCAATGTTACAATCTGCTTGCACTATTGTAGGTACAATATCGTGAAAAAGTATATGTGACCTCCCTTACTGAATACTTATGTCTTAGTGAAGGCGATCTAAGCCTAAGGGCTTAGAGCACTCTGTTTCTGTGGCAAGAGACCAGCTCTTGCACCAAAGCAGAGCTTCCTTCACCTAGTTACCAAATTAATTTTGAAAATATTGAACGCTGTGCTGGGAAAGAATTGCAACTGTAAATGAAATTCTGAAGTAAATTATTTGTGAAAAAGGAAATGCTTAAATTCATTAAACCTTGCAAAGGAAATAAACTTCATGAAATAAAATCGCTTCAAAAGAATCAAATAGTAGTCTAAGTGTTTTGTATGTGTTATCTAACTTTAGTAATCCATTTAAAGGTACTTATGCTCTTTTCAAGTATAATATGTTTTTGATGATTTTATGCAACTACTTCCAGATCCACTTAAAAATGTGCTTTTAATAGCGAAGAAAATTACTAAATTAATGATTCATTCTCTTGCGTAATAACTGGAAATAATATGCAGAGAAGTGATTCACTATTCACTGCAAAAGAATGATTAAACCAAAGTGTAGGAAACAACATGCATTGGTGCAAGAAAGAGTTCTCTAAATGATCTGATAAAAAACGAGTTAAAGTAGAGATTGAGAATAAAAGAAATGTAAGAAAGATATCTCATAAACAAAGTAAACACAACTAACTTTCTAACCACGGATCCTTTTCACACGTTAGCTACAAAAGATATTTAAATCGGAATTTGAAAGATTAAGATTAAAACTATAACATCACACAGCTACAAACGAAATGTCCGCACCTTATTTATGAATAATGAAAGCAAGAGCGGTAAATGAGATGGGTTGGTTGGGCCCTACCCAACTAGCTCGTTCCCCTTCTAAGGAATGAAAAATCTTAGCACTTCAAAAGATACATCAAAGATAAACTGGGCACTATGTATGAAAATCATGACAATTCTCTTGTATTACTTGATTCGGAAAATATACATGACAAAGTAGTCTAGCCCCAGAGCTGAGGCGATAACCAGATTACATAAACAAAATTACAATCGATGGTTTTATACTGACTAACTAACCTCCTCCTACCGATATCTATATTTTATATATCCTTTCGACTCTAGCCATTTTCACTAATTATAGACATTTCTTATTCAAGCCTTTCGTCCAAACAGACTTAGAAACCGAAATTACAAAATTGGCCAACAGTTATAATACACATGAATCTCGCTTGGTTGTAACCTAACTTTGGAAAATATTCCCTTATTGCACGCCATCTATTATCCTACTTCAGTTCATCAACAACTAAACTCGGAATTAACGATCGATATCCATCCTCGTGGAAGATTTGGCTTCTCGGAAATCTCAGACAGTCCTCGTGGCGGTGCAAGAATCTACCTGCACTAGTCATACTCATTACTAGAATTTTGGCAGGGATTTGAGCTAAGGTAACACACAGGTCTTTGATGAGACCTAGACATCTTACTTTGCTGGAATCAAAGCAATATGTCTTTATAAGGCCTGGTAATGTTGAGTCCTAACTTTTCAATAACAACTTTAGGCATTAAATTGTGGGAAGCTCCTAAATCTAACATAACATTATGGAGGATCTTATCATGAATATTTAGGCTAACATAGAATGGAGGAACTCCTCCTTCCTATGGTTTTCCATCAACTTCCGACCCAAATAAGAGTTGAGGCTGGTCATCATTCAAATTTATAGAGTTTGTGTTTTCCTCTATGTTTAGAGCTTTCATCACTTGAGGTTTGTACATATTGTTATTCATTAACTCTGTTAGAGGAATAGGAAATTTCAGTTTTGTTAACTCATTCTCAATGTTGAACGATGTTTGAATCTTAATCAGGTTGGGAAGATTAGATTGATCTGTAATTTATTTTGTTAAAGGCTCTTTTCGTTGACTTTTGTTTGGGATATCAGTTTGGCCAGTTTTAGAAAAACTATAAACTATATTTTTGACAGGAGTTTCTACTTTCTTTTTGCTAGAATTATCAACAATCTTCTTAAGAAAACTGTCTATGGTTTTCCTAGGATCAGTTTCAGAGGATTTTTTCAGATTTTTTTCTATTGAGAGTGTCTAAATTCTTTTTTCTCCTAAGGTTATATTGCTTATGGGCTTCCATGATGGAAGTTTCAAAACCTTGTTTATATTCATCTGATCCCTTGGAGTTAGGTTCAGTTTGAGTTCGAAGGAAATGTTCTTGCTCCTCTTGAGTGAGAAAAATAGTTTCATCATTATTTATTCCCATCATATTTATTTGACTGTGATCCAAATGTTCAATAATATTACCCTCATCATCAGTATATTGTTCCTGAAATGTAGGTTGAACCTTTTGGTCTGGCCCCTTTTGTTCTCGTTGTTTGATTTGGTGAACATTCCTTTTGAAGTTTTGATTCCTATTTTGAGGAGAATTTCTATTTTCTCTCTTTTTGAGCTTTGTCATTTATGTTTACTCTTTGCATCATTTTTTCTACTACCCTTACTAGGTTATAAATTTCTTGATCAGAAGTAGAAGTGGAAGGCTCTTCTTTAATGGTAACCCTGCGTCCATATTTTAGTTTGGCCTTCTTGGCTAAGATTTTAGCTTCAACATTTATGGAATTAGCTTGCATTTCTTCCAAATTTTTCGGGTCTCTCTCTCTAAGTCTATATTCCATGTCTACATCATAACCATAATGAAAATGAATCAATGCAAGACAAGGGGAGGGTTTGATGTCTGTAGGAACTGCATTGTAAACAATGTTTAAGCCATTCACAATATTCCTCCATAGTTTCATTGGGATTTCCTTTTAGTCTTTTGTATTCAAGAGCTGAAGTGGATTTTTTTTTTATTTCCCATCTAGGTAGAAAAGTTTGATGGAATGTATCAAGGTTGGATATACTTCCTACAGGTAAACTCCTAAACCATTTTTTGACATCACCTCCTAGACTTTGAGCAAACAGTCTCATCTTTACATTAGCCTCATCTACTTCCTGAAGGTCAAAAACATCATTCATTCTATCCACATGTTGCTGAGCAGTATGTGAACTAGCGTTATCAAAGGTCATAATTTTATATTGATAATCTCCATGCATAACAGTTAGCTTGCCTAGTAACACCAAAGGTGCATACTTACTTGGCATAGCTGGTTTGAGAGATTGACTAGAAGATGGACCTGTGTTAGGTGTATTTGTGATAAATACAGGGATAGTAGGAACAATAGTTTGAGATATTACAGGTGAAAAAGTAGAGACTATAGAATGAGTAGGACTAGGGGGTTGTAGATTAACAGACTGGGAATATTGGGTGGACAGAAAAGCTACTGCAACCGTTAAACATGAAAAGTCAACAGATTGTTGAATATAAGCTTCATCAATGGCTTTGTTCAAAACTGAAACTAGATCCTATAATTTATCAAATTTGTGTAGGTATTCTAGATCAGGATCTAATTCAGGAGATTGAGTTTGAGGTATTTATGGTTGCAATAAAGCTTGATCAATGACAACCTTATTGAAAAATCTCTTAGATTTTGTCTTAAACAAACTATGCTAGAAACACAAATCAAACTCTATGTCTTCAATAGTTTCAAACTTCTCTGGAAGAGACTTATACCTAGACAAAGCACTGTTCTTAGGAAGAGAATTGAACCTAGACAAAGGACTATTACTACCCTGACTCTCTGTAAGACTTTTCTTTCTCACTAATTTCTTTTGATTATCTAAAAATTCAGCAAGGTTGGGATCTGGGTGAGCTCTAATGACAATTTTTTTAGGAGTTAGATCTATTGAAATCTTCTCACACAACTTAATAATAACACACTCAAATATATACAAGATTACAACCTTGGATCATGTATTTCAATATGATATAAGATAGTTTTAATTTATACAAATACTAATTGAATACTAGGGAATAATGATTTTTCAATTTTAAAAGTATTCCTCCCCAGTATGGTGGCCACTATGTTGTCGTTCTATATTTTTGAGGTTGGGGGAGTAAACACATAGGACAACATCAAAACCACTTTGGAAGTTGGGATCTAGCCCTGCCAGCTTTAGAGAGGGATCTCTCTTTAAAATTTTTCTATTTTTGATGTGAATTTTAGGCTAGATATAACTGTACTGATTGTTTTATATTGGATGGCTTGGTTGATTTAATTGTTATAATTCCATTGGGCTATGGAGTCTAAATATTTAACTGGATTTGTATCAAATTTTAGAGGAGCTTCACAGGGAAATTTAGGTTGCACTAATTGGATATTTCAGAATTTAAATGAATTATGAGACAACAAAAATGTAAGATTTGGTAGAAATTAAGGAGCAATTAAAAATTCCTTAATGTGACTTCAGCAGAAAACATGTAAATTACTAACAGCCAGAATAGGGTGCTCTATGTAACATATCCTGTTCATCACAGTTTTTGTTAAGTAATTGATATTTTCAAAAATTACAGAGAAAGAAAACAATGATCAAACACATAAAATGAAGAAAAACATCACCATTTGGTACACCACATGAATCCTGTGAAAATGTCCTTGTATTATTAATGCTCTAGCAATTTTGAAAAATTACAATTTTACAGAGGAAATTATATTCAGAAATCAACCCTTAATACTTCAAACTGTGAAGTATTTATACAAATAATTACAGATTCGTTGTCTCAACCGACGATGTATTATTAGCCTTATTCTAAACAATAAAATTTATCTTTGGCAGAAAAATAGGCAACATAGATAGCTGCATGGAAAGGTGGCTCTGTTTTGGTGGATTTCATTGCTGAATCAACCTCAAAACTGTGTTGCGTTGATGTGCTGGATGTTGTTTTTACTACATCTAAATTACCTTTAATCTATTTAATCACATAATTCTTCCCACCTTTTTTCTTCTTGTATGGTTAATTTAATTACCCTCCAATAAATGTCATCAACCTCAGTATACTTCGCAAATGTTGGCTTTACTGAAAAACATGTTTTACTTCATTCTCGATATAGAAGTCATTTGCCATGGTTTCTAAAAATACTTTAGTTGTCATGCCACCTTTCATGTCACTGAATTTGACACCAATTCTAGATACTTGCTTCATCTTCAGGACATAATATTCTTCAGTGACCAATTTATCATTAATACATATATGTTGGCCAAACCTTTCTGGATTAATGCTTCAATTCTGTTACGAAACCTGTTCACTCCCATCTCTAGTGTTTGAAACCTTTCCTCCAATTGATCAATAAGGTTTATTTTTGTCAAAACCTTCTTGATTTACAAGATGGTAGCAGTCTTGTCACTAATTCCTAATTCTTCAATTTCATACTTGTTCTTTGAATTCAAGAATTTGATAATGTTGGAGGCTTCTGTGGGCATATATCCCAACATTTCCCTTATCTAAACAATGGTTTTTGTGTCCTTTTCTATCAATTATTTCTGTTTAAAAATGATTTGGATGCACATCCAAATCTAATTCATAGAGTCTAGAATACCCATATAAATGGTTTCCTTGGCTTGGGAAAAGGTCTGACCAATTGATGTATCCTTTTCTACCTTCTACAATCTCTCCAACATGTTCTCTAGTGTCTTTGTCACCTATTCAACACTTGCATTTTGAGTTGAAGAGGTGTCTCTAAGGGTTGTTCCTATTGCTGGGAGCTGAGTGATGGGTATGGCATCCACGGGGACTATGGCCATCTTCTAACTTTGTTCTTCCTCTTTTATCATATTTTCCATTTTTTCCTCCATCTATATGATCTGTATATTCTTCTCTATGGTTAGCTTCATCATGTCAGTCTTCTGTGTTTCATCCTCTTCAATTTCTTTAGTCAAGGGATCCTTTGTGGCTGGTATCTTAGCCTGCTTTCAATGCTATAAAATACAAAAAAAAAATCTTGATGTTCTCCTCTGCAACATATACATCGTTAGGATCATATTCTATCTTAACTACCAAATCTTCCAAGGATTTGATCCTATTATCCTTTGCTAAGGAGGATACCTTTTCCATTTTCAATTGGGACTGAATGTTGGCATATGGAACCCACAACTTAGACAACTTAGACAATGACATGTCATTATTGGTTAATATAGAAGAAATCATCTCACCAATGTGCTTATGCATCTCCATTTGATCAATGGGATGGACATATTTGGTGCTAAACTAAAATGTAGTACTATTGTAATCTACTGATGTTTTTGGATGTGGAATTTGGGCCTAGATGAAGGCCATATGCATCTTTCCCTGTTCTGTGTCAAAAATTGATAGTAATCTCCTTTGTGAGCTTGAAGTCTACTTCCAAAACTGGTTGTACCTATCAAAAACAATCTTTTCCTTCTCTCCTTAGACATTCTGTGAATCTAGCTTTATTTCCTTATGACCTTGTAATGTTGAAGGTCCAATACGAGATGTAACAAATTGGCTACTTGTAGGTGGTGAATCTGTAATTATAATGGCAACATGATTTTTTGTCTCATTTTCAACATCTCTCCTAGGAGTCACCTTTTCCCTTTTCCTATAACTAATCTTGAACTATTTCACCTCACTACCTATTGTTGATGATGATCCCTCCTCTCTGTGACTTTTACTTGTTTTCTCCTAAGGAGTGGGAGCCTGTAAACTTGAATCAGAAAAGAGTTGTTCTTAAGCTTCCTGCAAAGTATTTTTTCCCCACTCTAACTTATTTGCATACTTTTCTATCTCAGGCCTTGAGGTATGGATGTAGGGAGTAGTTTTTTTCTACTATGAGTTTTGAAATAATACCCAAAGGATCATAAGACCATGTAAAACTCAGGCTGAATTTCATCTCTTTAAGAATTTTGTCTGCCTCTTCTCTTGTTATTCTTGTATTGCATATGAATGGGCCCACCCATGTCCACCACAAAGTGAATATCATCTGAATTTAACATTTTTATGATTCATTCCAGGGAAAAAATCCTCATGGGGAAGTATTTTTGGAGTTTGTATGGTGTCAACTGGCACCCATAAACTCTGATTTCTATATAGTTTTGGTATAAATACCAATCTCCAATCTTGGCTTGATCTGTTAGATGTAAAATCCTTTTGATATCTTCACTGATTATGGGTTGTATGGAATTGTTAAGGATATTCATAGCTGGGTGAAAAAAATCCTCAATAAACTGCTTGTATGAGAATTCTTGCTGCTTTTTCATGACCAATGAAGTCCAAAATATCACAGTTTGCTAGTTCCCCTCATAATCTACCTTCTGCATTGCAAAATTGAACTTGTCTGCTTGATATTAAAGAAACATGTAGATTAAAATGGAAGTGTAATTAAACACCTACTCTATTGGAAATTTCATAAATTGCTCATGGATGCTATCAGCCAAAAATATAGTAAGATTGAACAAAAGCGATGGTGTATTATCTGTGGAAAAAATAGAAAGGAAGCCTAGAGTGGTTTTATCTACTCGCTGATTAGAATAATAACCCAAAATATATAAAATTATGGTTATAATATGTTTATCTTGATTAGGGTAGATTGAGGAAGGATATGGAGGGTTCTTCTTGGGTAATTGGGCATTTTTTGGTAAGAATATCTAAAAGATTTTAGCTCTTGTAGCGAATTCAAGCTTCTGATAAAGCTGGGTGAGGGCTTCTAAGGGAAAAGGGGCATTATTTTCCATAGGGGGCACTATCATAATTTGGTTTATGGATTGGGCACTAATTGTAAACATGATGTCACCAGATGGGGCCATATAGCTCTTTGGCCAGAGACATAACATGCTTGATTTTTTTAGGTGAATTTAGGGGCATGGAAGGTCAAAAGGAAGATATAATGAGGAATATTGGACTCCAAGAGTCTAATTTCATTAGTTTTTGTCAGCATGTTTGTCTTTCAACCAATAGTAGACCTCTAAAAAATCACAATTGCATTGGGTTTCTCTGATCCAATAACCCCTATCAGCTAAAGGAATGTGATCTAAGTCTATGGAGGGAGAGATTAATGAATTGACAAGTTTTTCATGGGTTTTTCTCTTTGGAGGCATGATTAGATCAATGAAAAAATAATAGTAATTGATAGGATAGATTACTAGGAACAATTTGAGATAATGAGTTGTCAGGGGAAGGAGACCAAGGGCTATCAATTCTGATCTAGGTTGGTACAACACTGCTTCAAAAATGATTGCTTTATAGAAACTGTGAGGTGGTGCAAGACCGTTAAAGGCCGAATTGTTACCCAGGAAAACAAAATTAAATGCCCAATTGTAATTCTATCAGGAACACATTCAATTAGGAAACGACTATGCGACATGGCGCAACATGAGTGACCGAGGTGATGAAGTAGGGACATGGTAAGCATATGAGGACAAGGCGGTTTAGGAGGTGATAAGAGTTGGTAAGCTGTATCGGCCAGGGGGTGTGAAATGATGAGAAGGCGCTAGGCTAGGATGGGCCCAGCTGGGGAAAATTTCCATTTTAGACCCCCCCGATAGTAAAGATAAGATGGAGAGGGGGGTTCGAAAAAAGATATGAATCATTGATCATGCAGATGGGTGAATCCCAAAGTTCTGACTGTGGGCCCTTTTAAACACAAATGATGAATTTTTTTTTTCCATACACGCCTTTATTTCTTTCTTTTTAACTTAGGATAAAGGTCGAAATATGAAATATTTAAAACAATTTATCCCATCATGCATCTTTTCTTTTATAATGTCTATGAGAATTAGGGAAAAAATACATATACATATATATAAAATCAACTATTTCTACCTACCATTTAACTAAGCTAACATCTTAATTCTAAAGGGGTTGCATTTAGACTAGCAAACCCATATTATTTTATTTTATGAAAAATTAAAATGTATCTAAATCCTATCACTTATTTCTCCTATTGATTTAGATTAGATAGTTAAATCAATGCCATTTTCTACCTAGCTAATGATTTACCAAGATTAAACTATTTGGAAAACCTTTATTCTCTAGTCCAATTTACAGAAATTCAAACATGTTTAACCATGATTATACTGTATGATTAAACAAGTAACTATTCATTGTGGCATTTTAAGCAAGCTGCACACAACCTTTATTTATCAATGATGAAGAAAATTATCTATCAGTAGTTCCATTTAGACTTGCAGCGCTTTCAATATTATTTCTTTTTTGTTTTTCTTTTTTTTGGTGGGGTTCAATCTTATTTCCATTTTTATTTATACCCTCTTTTATTTTTTTATTCTATTTTTCTTTTATTTGGAAATCATTTGTAGATTAACAATTATTTACAATATAAGATTCCTGAGGTAAAATACTCAATCACCTTGAGATCATATAAATTATAGGACCCTAATAGTGGCTCTAGCTGGGGATGACACTCTCCATGTGAGGTGCCAAGAACATTTGATCAGTAGCATTGAGTGCTCTATTTCAGCAATATCCACACCTAATTTCCTTTGTTGTAGTATTTGTGGTAACATATCAATTGAAGCTTAGGGCCTTCTCTTCAGGCTTCAACTTCTATCAATAGGTCACCCAATCAAAATAATAAAAACAATGATATTTACAATAGAGGTACACCAGGCATTTCTGTCCCATATGGATGTTTAAGAAAAGAATGCACTGTGAACTATGAAAGCATCGACGATATAAGGGCATGTCCATAGATTGTCAAATTTTCCATGCTTTCCTTTGTCCTCTCTTTTGGAATCCCACTTTAAAACTCTATCACCCAACATGAAATCATCTGCTTTAGTTATTCTATCAAAAATATTTTTGATATTCTCCTAGATGACCTGAGCTTTATTATAGACTTCTTCCCTAGATTGCTGCAATTGAATTGTCTAATCAATTCTCCTCTGGATGACATTTGGCTCAACCTGCAATTCCTGAATTATCTTCATAATTTGAACTCCCAAAGAGGATGGAAAAAAAACATCCATTCCATAAACCAATTGGTATGGTGACATGCCAATGGATTTCTGTGTTGTGAGTCTATCAGCCCAAAGTGCATTTATTAACTTGTTGTGCCATGAATTTTTTTTCTCTTTTAATAAATTTTTAATAATGTTTACCAAGCTCGTACTTGAAGATTAAACCAACCCATTACCCTATGGGTAATAAGAAGTTGAATGTACCAAAGTAATATGGTATTTGTTGCAGAAACCTATCATTTTCTTAGATTTAAAAGGTGCAACATCATCTATAATGAGCTCGTTAGGAAAGCTAGGTTGCACTAATTGGATTTTCAGAATTTAGATAAATTATGAGACAACAGAAATGTAAGATTCAGTAGAAACTAAGGAGAAACTAAGAATTCCTTAATTTGACTTCAGAAGAAAACATGTAAATTACTAATAGCCAGAATAAGGTGCTCTATGTAACATATCCTATTCATCACAATTTTTGTTAAGTAATTAAGATTTTTAGAAATTACATAGAAAGAAAGCAATGATCAAACACATAAACTAAAGAAAAGCATCACCATTTGGTACACCACATGGATCCTGTGAAAATGTCCTTGTATTATTGAAGCTCCAACAACTTTGAAAAATTACAATTTTGTAGAGGAAATTATATTAAAAAATCAACCCTTAATACTTCAAACTATGAAGTAGTTATACAAATAATTACAAAATCATTGTCTCAACTAACAGTGTATTATTAGCCTTATTCTAAACAATAAAATTTATCTTTAGCAGAAAAATAGGCAACATAGATAGTTGCATGAAATGTGGTTCTGTTTTGGTGGATTTGGTTGCTGAATCAACCTCAAAACCGTGTTGCGCTGATGTGTGGCTATTGTGTTGGTTGTTGTTTTTACTACATCCGAATAATACTCTAATCTAGTAAATCACATAATTCTTCCCACCTTTTTTCATCTTGTATGGTTAATTAATTACCTTCAGGTAAATCTCATCAACCTTTGTATAATTTTCAAAAGTTGGATTCACTGTAAAAAGATGTTTTACTTCATTCTGGATATAGAAGTCATTCGTTGTGGTTTCTAAAAATGCTCTTGTTGCCATACTGCCATTTATACCACTGAATTTGACACTTATTCTGGCTACTTCCTTCATCTTCAAGACATAATCTTCTTGAGTTATCAATTTATCATTCATTACATATATGTTGGGTAGACCTTTCTGGATTAATGCTTCAATTCTATTGCAAAACTTGTTCACTCCCAGCTCTAGCGTTTCACACCTTTCCTCCAATTGATCAATGAGGTTTCTTTTAGTAAACACCTTCTTGATTTCCAAGATGTTAGCAGTCCTGCCACTAATTCCCTATTCCTCAAGTTCATACTTGTTCTTTGAATTCAAGAATTTGATCATGTTGGAGGCTTCTTTGGGCATATCTCCCAACTTTTCCTTACCTGAACAATGGTTTATGTGGCCTTTTCTATCAATTATTTCTGTTCAAAAAATGATTTGGATGCATCACCAAATCTCATTCATAGAGTCTAGAATACCCATCCAAATGGTCTCCTTGGCTTGGGCCAAGGTCTAACCAATAGACATATCCTTTTCTACCTTCTCCAATCTCTCCAATAGTCTTTGTGATTTATGTACTTTAGCTAGACAAGAAGCTTCAGCTTTGGCTTTCTGTTCTTCTAGGGCTTTGAGCTACCCTTGCAATGTCTTGATTTCTTCCAACTACATTGACATTTTCTCCAATGTCTTTGTCACCTGTTCAACACTTACATTTTGAGTTGAAGAGGTGGTTGTAGTGGTTGTTCCTATTTCTAGGAGCTGAGTGATGGGTATGGCATCCAGGGGGACTATGGCCATCTTCTAACTCTACTCTTTCTCTTTTATCATCTTTTCCATTTTTGCCTCCATCTATCTGATTTGTGTATTTTTCTCTATGATCAGCTTCATCATGTTAGCCTTCTATGTTTCATCATGTTCAATGTCTTTAGTCAAGGGATCCTCTATGGCTGGCAACGTAAGTTGCTTTCTCAATGTTGCAATATCCAGATTTTTCTTCTTGATGATCTCCTCTGCAACATTTACATATTTAGAATCATATCCTATCTTGACTACTAAATCTTCCAAGGATTTGATCCTATTATCCTTTTCTAAGGAGGGTACATTTTCCATTTTCAATTGGGACTGAATGTTGGCATATGAAACCTACAACTTACACAATGACATGGCAGTATTGATTAATGTACAAGAAATCATCTCAATGATTTTATTATGCATCTCCATTTGATCAATGGGATGGATATCTTTGGTGTTGAACTAAAATGTAGTATTATTGTAATTTGCTGATGTTTTTGGATGTGGAATTTGTGCCTCAAGGAAGGCCATCTGTATCTTTCCCTGGTCTATGTCAAAAACTGATAGCAATCTACTTTGTCATCTTGAAGTCTACTTACAAAATTGATTGTAGGTACTGTTCTTAAGAATCTCATTCTTAAGTTTAATCTCTTTGTACCTATCAAAAACAATCTTTTCCTTCTCTCCTTGGACATTCTGTGAATCTAGCTCTATTTCCTTTTGATCTTGTGATGTTGAAGTTCTAATAGGAGATGTAACAAATTTGCTACTTGTAGGTGGTGAATCTGTAATTATAATGGTACCATGATCTTTTGTCTCCTTTTCAACATCTGTCCTAGGAGTCACCTTTTCCCTTTTCTTGTAACTGATCCTGAACACTTTGGCCTCGCTACCTGTTGTTGATGACGATCCCTCCTCTCCATATCTTTCACTTGTTTTCTCTTGAGGAGTGGGAGTCTGTAAAATTGAAGTAGAAAAGAGTTGTTCTTCAGCTTCCTGCAAAGTATTGTCTACCAACTCTAACTGATTTGCATAATTTTCTATATCAGGCCTTGAGGTATGGATGTAGGGAGTAATTTTTTTTTCTACTCTGAGTTTTGAAATAATACCGCAAGGGTCATAAGACCATGTAAAACTCAGGCTGAATTTCATCTCTTTAAGCATTTTGTTTGCCTATTCTCCTATTGTCTTGGTATTTCATATGAATGGGCCCACCTATGTCGTTATGTGAGACTATGAATTCCTCTTTTCCACCAGAAAGTGAATATCATTTGAATTTAACATTTTTCTTATGTATTCCATGGAAAAAATCCTCACGGGGAGGTATTTTGGGAGTTTGTATGGTACAACCTCACACTCATAAACTCTAATTTTTGTATAGTTTTGGTATAAATACCAGTCTCCATTCTTTCCCTGATCTATTATATGTAAAATGCTTCTGATATCTTCACTTATTCTAGGATGTACGGAATTGTTAAGGATGTTCATTGCTAGGTGAAAAAATTCCTCAATAAATTTCTTGTATGAGAATTCGTGTTTCTCTTTCATGACCAATGAAGTCCAAAATATCACATGTTGTTGGTTTCCCTCATCATCTAGCTTGTAAATTTGAAAACTGAACCTGTCAGCTTGCTAATAAAGAAACATGTAGATTAAAATGGAAGTGTAATTAAACACCTGCTCTGTTGGAAATTTAAAAAATTGCTCATGGATGCTATCAACCAAAAATTCACTGATATTGAACAAAATGGATGGTTTATTATCTATGGAAAAAATAGAAACGAAGCCTAGAATGGGTTCATCTACCCACTGATTAGAATAATAACCCAAAATATATGAAATTATGGTTATAATTTGTTTAGCTTGATCAGGGAAGATTGAGGAAGGGTATGGAGGGTTCTTCTTGGGTAATTGGGCATTTTATGGTAAGAAGATCTCAAATATTTTGGCTCTTGAAGCGAAAACAAGCTTCTGAAAAATTGGGTGAGGGCTTCTAAGGAAAAAAGGGGGATTGTTTTCCACTAGGGGCACTACATCATTTGGTTTATGGATTGGGCAGTAATTGTAAACAGGATGTCACTAGATAGGGCCATAATAACTCTTTTGCCATGGAAATAACATGCTTGATATTTTTTGGTGAATTTAGGGGCATGGAAGGTCAGAGGGAAGATATAATGAGGAAGATTGGACTCCCAGAGTTTGATTTCATCAGTTTTTTTGACATTTTTGTCTTCCAACCAACAATAGAGCCCTAAAAAATCATAATCGCATTGGGTTTCACTGATCCGATAACCCCTATCAGCTAAAGGAATGTGATCTAAGTCTATGGAGGGAGGGATTAATGGATTTACATGATTTCCTGGGTTTTTCTCTTTGGAGGAATGATTAGATCAGTGAAGAATAGCAGTAATTGACATGATAACTTACTGGGAACATATTGAGATAATGAGTTGTTAGGGGAAGGAGACCGAGGGCTATCAATTCCAATCTAGTATGGTTCAAAACTTATTTGAAAATGACCACTTTGTAGAAACTGTGAATTACAAGGAATGAGTAGTGATAGAGACAATTGAAAATTGTTCAAGGATTTTAAAGGTAAATAGGTAATTTCCGTTGGAGTTGGCGTGGGACCATTAAAGGCTGAACGGTTACCTGGGAAAAAAAATTATACTCCCAATGGTCATTCTATCGCAAACACATTCAATTGTGCAATGGCTATATGATGTGGCACAACATGAGGGGCTGAGGTTACGAAGTAGGGACATGGTAAGCAGATGAGGGGAAGGTTGTTTCAGAGGGGGTAAGAGGTGGTAAGAAGTATCAGGGGGGTTCTAAATGATGAGAAGGAACCACGTTAGGATGGGCCCAGCGGGGGAAAACTACCTTTTCGGACCCCTCCCCTTTGCGGCGGTAAAGATAGGATGAAGAGGAGGGGTCGAAAAAGGATATGAACTATTGATTGTGCAGATGGGTGAACCTAAAGTTCTAACTACGAACCTTTTAACCACGAACGAAGAAAGAAATTTGTCCATATGCGCCTTTATTTCTTGCTTTTGACTTAGGATAAAGGTCTAAATATGAAATATATAAAAACACTTTATCCCATTATGAATCTTTTCTTTTTATAATTTCTATGAGACTTAGGTAAAAAATACATATTCATACATATAAAATCAACTATTTCGACCTACCCTTTAATAATTCTAAAGGGGTTGCATTTAGACTAGAAAACCCATATTATTTTCTTTTATGAGAATTGAAAAACTATCTAAATCATATCACTTATTTCTCCTATTGATTAAGATTAAGCAGTTAAATCAATGTCATTTTCTACCTAACTATTGATTTACCAAGATTAAACTGTTTGGAAAATATTTATTCTCTAGTCTAATTTACAGAAATTCAAACATGTTAAACCATGATTATACTGTATGATTAAACAAATAACTAGTCATTGTGGCATTTTAAATAATTTGCACACAATGTTTATTTATCAATGATGAAGAAAATTATCTATCAATAGTGGCATTTAGACTTGCAACACTTTTAGTATTAATTTTTTTTGTTTTTATTTATTTTGGTGGGGTTCAATCTTATTTTCTTTTTTATTTATACCCTCTTTTAATTTTTATTGTATTTTTGTTTTATTTGGAAATAATTTGCAGATTGACAATTATTTACAATATAAGATTGTCGAGATAAAATACTCAATCACCTTGAGATCCTATAAATTATAGGACCCTAATAATGGATCTAGCTGGGGATGGCACTCTCCATGTGAGGTGCCAAGAACATTTGATCAGTAGCCTTGAGTGTTCTATTTCAACAATATCAACACCTGATTTCCTTTGTTTTAATATTTATGGTAGCATATCAATTGAAGCTTAGGGCCTCCTTTGCGGGCTTCAACTTCTGTCAATAGGTCACCCAATCAAAATAATAAAAAAATGATATTTACAATGATTTGATGCTAGAAAATTTCTATTTCTACGAGAAATAGTGCTTCAACATTCTTTCATTCACAGGTCCACCAGGCATTTCTGTCCCATCTAGATGTTTAACAAAAAATGCATTGAGTCCTCTAAAAGCATCAATGATATAAGGCCATGTCCATAGATTGTCAAATTTTCCATGCTTTCCTTTGTCCTCTATTATGGAATGCCACTTTAAAACTCTATCACCGAGAGTGAAATCATCTACTTTAGTTCTTCTATGAAAAAACTTTTTGATATTCTCCTAGATGACCTAAGCTTTATTAGACTTCTTCCCTGGATTACTGCAATTGAATTGTTTGATCAATTCTCCTCTAGATGTCATTTGGCTCAACCTGCAATTCCTTAATTATCTTCATAACTGGAACTCCCAAAGAGGATGGAAAAACAACATCCACTCCATAAACCAATTGGTATGGTGACATCACAATTGATTTATTTGTTGTAATTCTAGTAGCCCAAAGTGCATTTATTAACTTGTTGTGCCATGATTTTTTGTTCTCTTCTAACATATTTTTAATAATGTTTACCAAACTCTCATTTGAAGATTCAACCAACCATTACCTTGTGGGTAATAAGCAATTGAATGTCCCAAAGTAATATGGTAATTGTTGCAGAAATCTATCATTTTCTTGGATTTAAAAGTTGCAACATTATCTATAATGAGCTTGTTTGGACAGCCAAATCTAGATAGGATATTGGTTTTCAGAAATTTGATAATAACAACATTAGTAGCCAATCTGGAAGGTGTGGCCTCAATCCATGTTGTGAAGTAATCAGTAACTGTGAGGATCCTTTTGTGTTGGGTAGAGGATGGTGGGTGGAACTCTCGAATGAAATTCAATCCCCATTATTGGAAAGGACTTTCAACATATATGGGTTTTAAAGGCAGAGGAAAAGGTTTTCTTTTCCCCTTAAATATTAGGCATTTGTGGCAAGAAGTTACCTTGTTATGAACATCACGGAAAAGAGTAGGCCAATAAAAACCAGCTCTAAGGATCTTATTAGCAGTAGTTGTCCAGTATAGATGTCCACCGCGATCACCTTCATGGAATTCCTGCATTGTTCTTTATGCATCATCTTTAAATAGACACTTTATTAAAATACCACCAGTGTCTTTCCAATATAAAACATTATCTATGATGCAAAATTTCACTCGTTTAAATTTAGAAATCTAGACTTTCTCTTAGTTAAACTAGGAGGAGCATTTAAATTAAATAAAACAAAAATGAGGTCTGCATACTAGGGTGAAGTCATAAAAGCCTCATCTAGTTGTGGAGTCACCTGTTCCTCTTGATCATCTAATGTAGCTAGAAAGTTGATATCCAATGCATTAAAGTTGGATTCAAACATAAATTTGGCTAACCCATGTCCTTTGATAGGCTTGGTAGGCTTGATTTCCGTGTCATACTCAAGAATGATGGAAATACATTTGCCTCTTTTATCATCTAGTCCATTTTGGATTAAAATATCCTTAACCACAACATTTGGTACATCAGAAATATATGAGAATGGATGATATCACCCTGAAATAATTGATTTCTTTTATTAATGAAAAGGCTTGTTTTTACATTATATTATATTTGAGTGCAGCAACCCTTAAAGAATTCCTAAAGAAAGCAATGGGTTGTTCAAATCCATCATTGTTTTTTTGTAAAAGGATAGCTACAATAATGTGTTTAGAAGCAAATTAAAAGATTATAAAAGCCTTACTCAAATCTAGACTAATTAGAATTCGTGATTTTGTCAATGCTTGTTTAACTTGATCAAATGATAGCCTAGCCTCAATGTTCCATTTGATTTCTGAATCTCTTTTTAGCATATTTTTTATGTTTATGAGAAATTTTGCAAGGTTGGGGATGAATATCCTTAGGAAGTTTATTCAACCAATAAATGATTGCAGTTCCTTAAGGTTTCTTGGATGGTTGATTTTCATAATAGCTTCAATCCTTTTGGGATCAATTTTGATACCTTCCTTGGAGATACATACCAATGCTTCATGTTATTTGGTACAGCTGGTCGAGGTGTCACTTCCACTGTATACTATCAATTAGGGTAAGGCATTTTATAGGAGCTGGCTGAAAAAGCCAGATTATTTGGAATGATATTTTGTTTTCTAGGAATTTCAGAAAGGTCATATTCTAGAAAAATCTCTAGAAAATTGAGCACCACATTTCTGTATGCTCTCATTCTGGGGTGTTTAGCTAAATACTCTCCTTTAATTTATTTGTAATTAAATCAACATCCCCTTGAATGGAGATTCTCTTGGCACCCAATTCTTTTAACAATTGCAATCCTAATATAAGGGCTTCATACTCGGTTGTGTTATTGGTACATTAAAAACCGAGCTTGTATGAATGACCTTCAACATGCTTGTTTCTTGTTTTTACCACACACACTTTCACTTCTATTAGAGCCTAGATTTACCTCATGCTAAAAAGGTAAGCTTCTAGGTCCACATCAAACCACGCTCAGCCTGGTAGCTAGCCCTACCAGGTCAGGAGAGGGCTCTCTCTGGGTCAATCTCAGGTAATTATGGTCACTAAGGGCTTGAGATGACTGATATAGCTACTGATATTAGGCTAGGTATATATGTAAAAGAGTTTGTTTGATAAAATGATGTTTTTGTGGGCACTAAGAGAAAGGTAGATTTTGGGTGCAGGGAATGAGGCACAGTCTTGCAGGGATTTTGATGGGGCAAGGTAGGCAACTGTATTTGGCACTATAAATCAAGTGAGGTGGATGGATCAAATTGAGGAGGAGTTGAAGAGGGAAAGGGAAACCATGGATCCTCTCCAAACAGTGGAAAACATCAAGAAACTAAAGCAAACTTCAAGTAGAGCACTGTAATTTCAATGTATTCTACTTACACTCTTGTTTGTTTAGCTGAGAAGAAATAAGAGAGAAATGATACACATAACACACGAATAAATTCAATAATACGTAATAAAGAACTGTACCAAAACAAATGCCACAGGGATCCCAAAGAATGCTACAAATCCTGGTCTCAATTCCTTAGCCAAAATATTGATGTGAGTGTACAATGAAGCTCTAGGATTTCTCAAGAGTCCAACCATGCTAATGACTGAAAAACAACATAATATAGACAAAAATAGCTCATCCTTGCCTCTAGGGGTCGAGCTCACATGTTTAGGATCTGATCCAACTGATCCTAAACTAAGAAATAGAAACTAGGCAACATAACAACATGCCTCTAGAAACAAGGAAACTGATTCATTCAGTTTCAAACAACCTTTAAACTGATGAATCTACCTTTACAAGTAAAAATATAAAATATTTACATCATGATCCATCAATTTTCATCAAATTACATCATAAAGTTTCCATTAGAAAAGTGAAAAAGTCAAACTAGGCAAACCTGGGCGAAAAATAGAGCAAAACTTGGTAAAACCGACAATTTTTCCTCTATGCGTCGCGCCTTATTCTCTATGCGATGTGCCTGTTTGGACCCTCTTTTGGAGGCCTTACCGATGTCCACATTAGCTCCAAGCATACTTGTTGGAAAGGCCTACCTATCGAATTTCCAACCCAACTGGAATTTTTCAATTTAGACTTCATTTGTCCTGTGAAAAATGAAATCTGCCAAGGTTGCTTCCTGTGTGTCAAAATAGGGATAGTGAGGTCATTTTTTGAGTGCTTTTGACCTTTTTGAGGGAAAAAAACCTACTCAAATTTATTGGCCATAGGTAGGAAAGCATAATTTTTCATGCCAAATCCAAAAATTCTAAGTTTGTATGATTTGGAGCCCTCTAGCAAAAGCGAGCGCCACGTGGCGCGGCGCATAGGGAGGAAAACTCTATTTTTTGTGCAAAAAATTTCCAAAATGAAAAAATTGCTCCAAATTTTTTGAAATTTGGGATGGGCTTTCTTTATCAAGAGCTATGTTGAGCCAAGGATGCCTCAGCCAATATCCGAAGTCAATCATGCTCCTTTTGCTTCTTTTGCCTCTTTGATGCCTTCCTTAATTTTGCCTTTAAATTCCTTATTCGCGCCTTGCAAATTTTATTCCTTGCCATGTAATGAAAAGCCATGTGTCTTAGCAATGCCTTGTCCTTGTCGACCTTGTCCAACAGTCTCTCTAAGTGGATGTTGACTCTCTCGATCCAAGACTCTCGATCAGCGTTGATCTCTTGCTCAAGTGAAGTGAACTCCACCCTCATCCTTTGGGCAGCTTGGCGATTCTCCCGAATGTTTTGTAACTCAATAATAACTTGCTAATCTTCAAGCTGCTTATTCCTTTGCTCCAAGTATTTTATAATCCACTTAGCCCTCTCCAAGTTGAGGGACAAGGCTTTGATTTCTGTTTGCTGCTCTTGGATGATCTCTTTGATACTTTTGCTTTGTGGGCCCATGTCTGTATCATCATCCTCAATAGGAATGAAGTTTCGCTCACCTTAAGGCCCCTCATCCTGCATTGGCCTCTTGCCTTTGTCCTGAACCTATGGTGCTGATGTCAGAAGTGAGGCCCCTTCCATCCCAGGTGGAGATAACACTTGCTTTGTTGCTGCGAACAACTGCCTGGTGCCCTTCTGATAAGTGATAAATACCGACACAGTAGCAGTGTGTGTCTCATGACCTTCATGCTGATAAGAAGGTCCACCTATCTCGTGCAAAGTCTCTGAAGGTCCCTGAGAAGAAACTCACGAGAGATGAAGTCATCCCAAGTGATTCCCTGTAAGCCAAGCTGATGGACAACCACAATTTTTATGAGAGAGAAATGGTAAATATTGTTAAACTATTGTTGAGGAGTCTTTTGTTGCACTAGAGTGGTCATCCTTTAGATATTTGGCACATGAAGTAAGGGATGTTCATAATCCTTACCTGGGTAAAATGCATCAGCAGCGTGATATGATAAGCACACAAATGGCAGAACCGGCCCTCACAGTTGAAATAATTCATGATCAATTTCATTAAAGGAGCATATTCATCTCTGAGGTACCAAAAAGGAAACACTCTCTTAAGCTGCCTCAAGAAGTTGGGCTTAATATACGGTTCATAATGTTGCCGGTCAATTTTCTGCCTCTTGTTCCATGGCTCTCCAATGTTAGGTATGCCAGTTGCTATTGAAATGGATTCTGGTGTTAATGTGAAAGTGACACCATCTAGAGTGGCTTGATCACCATGTAAATGAAGTACAAACAAACGATCCAACTCATGATGAAACTGAATGCTAGCAACCTTCTCACAAAATTCATAACATGACTGATGCCGGAAACAAGAGATGGCAAGAGGGCAGACCTGTAATTCAACAAGGGTGGTTGGTTCTTCTCTGATATGTTTGTTGGTTCTTCTCTGATATGTTTGCCACCTCTATGAGGCCTCCTCGGTGCATGTCCTTCTGTACGTGAGTCACTTTGGGTCTCCTCTTCATAATCATATAAAGGATCATATGCCATGGACGTTGGTAGATAAATTGTCTTGAAGAAATAGGTGCTGATATGTCAAACTGTCTTAAACTATGTTTGCTGATGTGTTTGAACTTCGCCACCAAGGGAAACAATGAAATGAGGGACTGTAAGGGGAGGGAAAAATAGTGTAGAAATTAGGGACCATTTGGATAGATTCTAGTTAAGGAAATATGGGATGTTTTGGGAGTTTTTCTATAGGATTTAGGGTTTGGGGATTTACAATTGGGATTTTGGGAAAGGGAACTTAGGATAGGGGATTAATGAATTTAGGGGGTAGGAGAGCTTAGGGAATAAGGGAATCAAGGGACAAATGGGATGAGAGAGTGAACTTGGTGACAAAACAATCAATCAAAACCCTAGGAGCAAGTTTCTTCAAATGGTAGGGTTTGATTGTCTTTTACAAGTACCATAAAACAAGCACCACAAAACAAGCATCAACTTGGATAGCAAACAGTATTTGGAGGCTCTACCTGCTTGTTTCAAGACCAATCCATGTGATTTCAGGTGATTGGAGTGAGTTTGGGCAAGTTTCAGTCTCTCTGGATGTGTGCGTTGTGCATCCAGCTCAATGCGTCGTGCCCTTATTATTTTGCACTAGATTCTGAGGCCCAGTGCGCCGCACCTTGTGGGTGCGCCACGCCACCTGCCCAGTGTGCCACGCTAAGGAACTTAGGGCATTTTTCACCCAGACTGTGTCACTTGCTCAACAAAATCGCTTGGCCTTTCTTCTAGTTTGCAAATCAGCTTTTAAAATGAAGGAATAGCTTATAAACAAAGAGCTTTTGAAATTTTGGCTCATGAAACCCACTTTCATAATGTTTTACAAATGACTTTATTTCAAACTTTATTTTTGGACTTTTTCACTTCTCTTAAGTTTTATGATGAAGTAAATGACCTAAGCTTTGCTTGTTTTGTAGGTTTTGGAGCTTTTTGGGCTAAGGAAAGAAACCAGGGTGCAGATGAAGGAATTTACAATGAGGAAAACAAATTTTTCATGATTTTTGTACAATAAAAGCTAAATACTTTGTTTTTTCCTCAAAACAGAGTTTTGAGGAAAAACACATTTTAAAACACTTGATGATGAAATTTATTAATCTTGGAACCTCCTCATGGCCTGTTGGTTGTTATTAGACACTTTGAAACATTTTTTGAAGAAACCCTAATGAAACCCTAGAACTAAAAGACCATGAAACCCTAAGAAGATTTTTGCAACCTTTAATACAAAAAGAGGATTGTATCTGCTTTTTGATGAGCAAACATGAACCAGCAGGTAAATGACATGAGGGAAACTGTAGGAAAGCCACTCGCATCAGATGATCCATGCACCTAATGGAATGAAAATGATTGGGTGGGACACCTAATATGAAATACAACAAGAGGATTAGATCTTTGACGGAAGGATGAAGAAACCGACACTAACAGCTCCAGAACCTTCTTTGTTATAAGAACCTGTTGGGTTGTGTTATATTCTTTCCACGACTAACCTACGTAGTGAATTGGGGGGTTAGAGGGGGGGCAGA